>VOMN01061663.1:0-24335 GCA_014899125.1 Orchestia grillus
ATGTCCAATAAATGTTTTATGTAGCAACAATTGTGCTTCTTCATATATATGCATATATATATATATGCCTTCACTTTATACATATATATGCCAACATTTTATATATACAACTACCGTTTGCTCACCAGTGTAACCGGCCGGCATCTTAGTTGTATATACATCTTACATGACACCGCTCTACTACACTCATGACTTCAGGACTGCCAGCTCCCGCGTGCAATGAGCGGTGCAATATGGGCCTCCATTTCTCCCAGCTAATCCATTTAGCTAACGCCTCCCTCAGAGGGCCTCCGAAATGACGTCAGTCAGAGCGAGAGCTGCTGAATATGCTCCCCAGCGGGCTATTATGAGTGGAATGTGGGCCCCAGCGGAATGAGAGCCCCAGCGGAATGAGGGTCCTAGCGGAATGTGGGCCCCAACGGAATGTGGGCCCCAACGGAATGTGGGCCCCAGCGGAATGAGGGCCCCAGCGGAATGTGGACAACAGCGGAATGTGGGCCCCAGCGGGATGTGGGCCCCAGCGGAATGAGGGCCCCAGAAGGCACGTGGTGTGCGCTGGCTGCACCGTCTTCGCATGTTCCTAAAATTAGGACTAAGGTCAGAGAGCGGCCCTCATGTCATCAAGAGTATTATTGACATAATTATTATCATTAATTACTATAATAACTATTATAACAATGCCGAGGTGTTGTCAGGATGTCGTTGCTCTCGAGTGACCATTGCGTGAATCGAGGACATTCCAACTTAAAATGTTGAGTGCTGTGGAGGGGAAATTGGAGAATTTCTATCTACACGGGATTGAAAATCCTGTACACACTCTTGCAAAGTCCTTATTGAAGCTGTTCGCTTAAGACAAACCAGACTTCGTTTGCGACAAATCGACTTGGAAATGGTATAGTTAGTTTGCAAGTACTGGTAACTATGTGAACGTCAGAGTATCTCAGAAAAATCTTTGACTTGAAGGCAATGTTCTGCGAAGAATCCGCCTCAGCAGACAATGCTATTTCTTCGTAGCAGAATAAGTCACGGACTTCAAGCAAGAAAGCAAACTATGGAGGCGGAGGAGGAAAAGATGTATCGTTCGTGCCTGTATTTAAAACGCCACCTGCTAGTGTCCTTGTTCTTACAAAGCAGCATCCTCAGCGTTATCGCACTCGATGTGCAGATTAAAGGGTGCATGTTTTTTTCTGGCCAAGCCTATAGTGTTCACCATGTATCATCCTCAATATTCGCTCAGGAATACTTAAAGACATTTTCCAGAATTCCTACGTACCAACAATATTGTACACTATCGTGCAAAATGGCGAAGCTTCTCAGCAGGTTTTGGAGCGATGTTTGCTTTGGTTGAGCAGGCCTCCTTGCTGCCGCTCCTCCCCCCTCTCCCCCCGCCGCCTCTGTCCTCTCCCCAGCTTCGTCCTGCTGTCGTTCTCTTCTAACTTCTGACATGATTGCTATCTTCCTCTTCCGTCTTCTGACGTGATTGCTATCTTCCTTTTCCGTCTTCTGGCGTGATTGCTATCTACCTCTTCCATCTTCTGACGCGATCGCTATCTACCTCTTCCATCTTATGACACGATTTCTATCTACGTCTTCCGTCTTCTGACGCGATTGCTATCTACCTCTTCTAACTTCTGACGTGATTGCTATCTACCTCTTCTAACTTCTGACGTGATTGCTATCTACCTCTTCCGTCTTCTGACACAATTGCTATCTACCTCTTCTAACTTCTGACGTGCTTGCTATCTACCTCTTCCATCTTCTGACGCGATTGCTATCTACCTCTTCCGTCTTCTGACGTGATTGCTATCTACCTCTTCCGTCTTCTGACGTGATTGCTATCTACCTCTTCCGTCTTCTGACGCGATTGCTATCTACCTCTTCCATTTTTATGCACGATTTCTACCTACCTCTTCCATCTTTTACCGATATTTTTGCCTCCCTCTTCCGTCTTTTAACGAGTTGCGTACCTGATTGTATCAAATATACATACAAATTGCACGTTCTACGGAAAGCTTTTGATATGCTTGTGCATGAGTTCTTAAGTATTTCTTTTGAATTCGTTTGTTCTACGCAACTAAAGGCAAGAAATCTCTCCAATTTCCATTGCTTCAGAGTCTCGCGTTTTCGATCCGCTTTTTGTTTCAATCAACGCTTCTCGCACTCGTTACAGTTACGAAGTCAGCATGCAACTTCATAAATTTCTCCTAAGTAATTAGATAAAATATTTCGGTACCGCTTGATTTTTCGGTACTTCGAAGCGTTGCAGGTGTAATCGTCGTATTTCTTACATTGTCATGTACTCAAAAACTGTTAAGAAACTAAATACTTCGATGAGTTGCTGAGTCGTGGATGCGTTACGAGAAGAAAAGTATTTACCAACACCTAAATCGTGGATGATGGAACGCCGAAATCGTGGATGATGGAACGCCGAAATCGTGGATGATGGAACGCCGAAATCGTGGATGATGGAACGCCGAAATCGTGGATGATGGAACGCCGAAATCGTGGATGATGGAACGCCGAAATCGTGGATGATGGAACGCCGAAATCGTGGATGATGGAACGCCGAAATCGTGGATGATGGAACGCCGAAATCGTGGATGATGGAACGCCGAAATCGTGGATGATGGAACGCCGAAATCGTGGATGATGGAACGCCGAAATCGTGGATGATGGAACGCCGAAATCGTGGATGATGGAACGCCGAAATCGTGGATGATGGAACGCCGAAATCGTGGATGATGGAACGCCGAAATCGTGGATGATGGAACGCCGAAATCGTGGATGATGGAACGCCTAAATCGTGGATGATGGCACGCCTAAATCGTGGATGATGGAACGCCTAAATCGTGGATGATGGCAAGCCTAAATCGTGGATGATGGCACGCCTAAATCGTAAATGATGGAGCGTCTAAACCGTGGATGATGGAACGCCTAAATCGTGGATGATGGAACGCCAGAATCGTGGATGATAAAACGTTTAAATCGTGGATGATGAAACGTTTAAATCGTGGATGCGCTATGCAAAGATGGATATCCGCCAAAGACTAAAACTCACTCGTGTTCTCCCCGTATCGTTTCCCTGATAAAACGAACCTCGAATTTCTCCTTCTTTTTTCGGTTTTCTCCTCACAACTCGGTTGCTCATAACAGCGTTAGAAGACGCGCAGCAAAGGCGGCCACTAAACCAACCAGGTCTGGTCGATACCTGCCCAATTACTGCACTGCCTGGCTCGTTGACCTGATGAAGTGGCGTACTTTAACTGCCCCTCTTCACAAACTTTGATCACGGGAATTGAGATGAACCACTCGAAACATTTGTCATCTGCCGCACGCCAAGATTCCTTACCAGCCCCACCGTGCTCTGATATGACAGTCTTCAACGACTTTGAGACACTGTTTTACGACTTTGAAACAGTGTTTTACGACTTTGAGACAGTGTTCAACGACTTTGAGACAGTCTTCAACGACTTTGAGACAGTGTTTTACGACATTGAGACACTGTTTTACGACTTTGAGACAGTGTTTTACGACTTTGAGACAGTGTTTTACGACTTTGAGACAGTGTTTTACGACTTTGAGACAGTGTTTTACGACTTTGAGACAGTGTTTTACGACTTTGAGACAGTGTTTTACGACTTTGAGACAGTGTTTTACGACTTTGAGACAGTGTTTTACGACTTTGAGACAGTGTTTTACGACTTTGAGACAGTGTTTTACGACTTTGAGACAGTGTTTTACGACTTTGAGACAGTGTTTTACGACTTTGAGACAGTGTTTTACGACTTTGAGACAGTGTTTTACGACTTTGAGACAGTGTTTTACGACTTTGAGACAGTGTTTTACGACTTTGAGACAGTGTTTTACGACTTTGAGACAGTGTTTTACGACTTTGAGACAGTGTTTTACGACTTTGAGACAGTGTTTTACGACTTTGAGACAGTGTTTTACGACTTTGAGACAGTGTTTTACGACTTTGAGACAGTGTTTTACGACTTTGAGACAGTGTTTTACGACTTTGAGACAGTGTTTTACGACTTTGAGACAGTGTTTTACGACTTTGAGACAGTGTTTTACGACTTTGAGACAGTGTTCAACGACTTTGAGACAGTGTTCAACGACTTTGAGACAGTGTTTTACGACTTTGAGACAGTGTTTTACGACTTTGAGACAGTGTTCAACGACTTTGAGACAGCATTCAACGACTTTGAGACAGCATTCAACGACTTCTCGTGATCCACCTGTCTCCCAAAAGCTTAGCGCTATCATCTAACATATGTACTCGTAAAGAAAACATGTTGGTGATCGTAACCGAAAATGTTGAAACGCAAAAACCTTAGCATAAAGTCTCTCATACGGCAGGTGTTGTTGTTATGTGTGTACGAACTAAGTCAGCCGCAAGTACGAAGTCAGTTATCGTTCGTTTATTGAAGGGAAGTCACAGTTGCTAAGGAAGCCAAACTGGGTGAATTACCTCATATTCTAGCTCCTTTTAGATGTAAGAGCTTGTCCATTTTTTACGGCACATCTGAGCAGAATATATAAGTTCAAAGTACTCTACTTCAGGCCGAGCGTTGACGAGAACCACGTGTTCTAGGAGGAAGAAAGCGGCGTGAAAATAGTTACGCCATTTTTTGAGACACTCACGTAAAACGTCTAGACGTCCTTCACCATCACGGTGCAGGGATGAGCGTCTAAGAAAATTGGTCCAATTACGAACGCGTACGCTGTACTCGAAACATATCCATGAAAACTTATCGAAATCTACGCTCAAACAGAATTAGAGATAAACCTTACAAAACAATACACTGGATATTCCCATTCTAAAAGTGGCATCAATGCCGATTTCACAGCTCTGAGATGCGATATAGTTCTCTGGAATGTTTCTTGTTGTGATAAAAATTATTTTCTCGTAAGTGTAATTTCCGATTCCACGATGATCAAGAAAGTTCTTAGAGAATATTACCAATGAATCAAGTTTTGAAAATAACCCTCACATTACGTTGAACGACCGGTCAGTAGCTTCAAATCCATTTCTTAATCATCACCTGAATATACAAGCTAAAGACCTTAGCTACGCTGTTCGAAAAATTGAACCATAACCAGCGTTGTGTGAGACTTATTTCACATTTCTTTTTTCTGTCATCGTTCTGAGATCTTCCATTACTGGTGCATAAGACCATTGGGGCTGGTACCGAACGAGGGCATCGCGATGGCACTCCGTAATCTTCTACGAAAACTCGGTGGGCAAACACACCTAAAAGATTTGATTAGGCAGCAAGATTCGTCGCCTACCGGAGCGATCGCTAACACTTATTGAGCTCTCAACAAACTTCGGTTGCGTGTTCGTAATGCGCCCGCCATGAGTGATGTGCTGTGCTCTTCAGTGATGTGCTGTGCTCTTCAGTGATGTGCTGTGCTCTTCAGTGATGTACTGTGCTCTTCAGTGATGTGCTGTGCTCTTCAGTGATGCACTGTGCTCTTCAGTGATGTCCTGCTCTCTTCAGTGATGTACTGTGCTCTTCAGTGATGTCCTGCTCTCTTCAGTGATGTCCTGCTCTCTTCAGTGATATACGTCTTCATGAGGGCTGCTTCCACAGGGCTCTTTGGAAAATCCTCATTTGAAGCAGAAGAATAAATGTGCTCGTAAGTGAAATCACTTTTAGTGAATGCCACTTTGCAGAGCGCGCTCAATGAAATCTAAATGGAGGGAAGACTGAAGTGACGTATTGCCATCCCCTAGCAGCGGCCTCAGCAGCTTTCACTTTGCTATTGTCAGATTTGATAGTTATAACAGTAGGTATTGCGCGTATCTTCAATTGTAACTCTCTTGAGGCCTTCAAGTTATCGTAACTAACGAGACTACACCAGTCGTATTAGAAGTCGACGGTTTTAATTCAGGGATTTTGTAACTAGTGCGAGCTTTTACGGCGATGAGCTTCTATATTTTGTAGGTCTCCGTGAATGAAATCTATTTCCTCAAATGAACTCGAGAGACTTATGCTATTGGCAGATCAAAATGCCCCTTTTAATGTTGGGCTCCAGAGCCCTTTTCAGACCAATTTCATGAAGTTCAATTGTGGGAATTCGGAATTAGACCCATGGCATGTTTACAGGACTGATTGGTCTTGCAGGCATTACATTGCTCCTCCTGGGAGCTTGTGCCTGTCATTTTCAGCAAGGTTATAGCACTACTCTCGTCCTGAATGTACCTTTTAATTTTAATTAATTAATATTGCCTTGAAAAGCTGTCAGATTTCCTGAGATTCCGGAAACTTAAACTTATTAAGTATAATATAGGTTATTATTAGTGGAAAAGCTCTGAAATGTTCTGGATAAAAAGAGCTTCATCTGTTTCTTATCACCAAATGAGACTGGAGGACAACAGCATTATACCTTACGTAAAAAATCAGTGTTTCCAGATTCTTAAAAAGCATTGAAATAAGTCGCTTACGCACCGCACTCGCAAATACGAAGTGGGCCCAAAGCCACTAAGTGGTTTTGAAACTTGATGGCTTTTTGATTTTTGAAACCAGAGTTACGGAGCGTAAACAAAAATGAGAAGATTATTGAAATCTAGTCTCACAAAGATGGGAAAAACGAAACATTGTTCATGAATGAAAAACGGCGTCTTTTAAATGGCGTATACTGCAGTTTCGCACATCAGTGCCCTTTCCAAGACGGCTTTTTGAGGGTTTTCTGGTTTGGGTTCATTGACCCGATTTCATTTGTGATGTTCTCCTTCAATTTCTTTGTGGTTTCAAGTTTGCTAATATGCACCTTCTGTTTGAGGTACCTCCACATGAAGAAGTCAAGGTGGTCAAGCCTGAGCAACGCGTTGGTCAGTTGACATTGCCTTAGCACGCGGCAGTATCCTGTCTCCAAACCATTGCCTCAGTAACCGCGTCGTCACTCACGCAGGAAGAGCAGGTACCAACGAATTATCCTCCGAATTGTGTTCGCAGTTGGTTCATCTCTCACTTGGAAATGTCTGCGGTGTGCTCTTAGTGCTAAAGTAATTTTGACATTGTGAGAAGAATTTCGCAACTTGACTACGTCATACGACGCTGAACTTCTCCATACTTAATTTCCAAGTAATGATCTGTCACATATCTATGAGAAAAACTATTAATGGCATAATGATGACACATTGCTACCCCTCGGTAACTTTTGACCCACCTTGTGCATGCAATGGAAGAGTTACCTGAAGGTCAGCAGCCTGTTTCAAGTAACACTGCACTTCAACACGTCTGCGTCGTGAAGAAATATTGAATGAACTTTTGAATGATTAGGAATAGGAAGACCATTGTCACTACGTGCATAAAAAAGCGTCTCGGATTTACATAAAATCTATTATCAATGTCCTGGAAAAGAAATCAAATTCTTATGTAAATTGCTTGAAAACTATGACACATGCAAAATACGACACCCAAAAGTAAAATAATTAATAACAAAAGATATAAAACTTGATTCACTTTTACAGTTGTGTTTGCTTAAGCTCTGGTGCATTCACTTGTAGTAAGGCCCCATAATGTTGTGGTGCACCTTTTGCTGTAGTGTACCTAGCGCACTGACACCTATAAAACTAATCTGTTCAATGTATCTATGTGTGTCACACCCTTCATGAATAAATATAAAGATCATTGCGGTATCTATGCTACAGCTTAATCATAAAATTCCACTCTTAAAGATTCAAACCGTGAATTATTCTCGGGTCCTGCCAGCTATTCCTATAAATCGCTTATTTTGGTGCGGTTCACCTCACACAATGAGACCCGTAAATTAATTCCCTAAGTCACTGCCGGTCTCGTACCAGAGTCTGGCTCTGACGTTTGCCAGAGGGTACCACGCTGCATCAACTCAGGACCTTACATTCTTCGTCGCGACTGCTGAGTGCGACTAGTAGAAAGGATTCACCGGCGGCTAGCAATAGCATTTGAAAAGTAACTTAAATATTGAGAGTAAACTCCGTGGAGTAAATGCAAAATGTCCGTGGACCTGGATAGGGGTGATTGTATCTATTTTGTCAGAAGTTAACAATTTGTTTAAAGAGGATAAAGAATTTAGACGCACGTTTTTGAAAGCCATTCACAAAGTTAATGTTAGATTAAATAAAAAAATAAATTATTTAGCTTTTTATAAGCGTTTCATTTATTTTCTTATAAAAGCGTCTTTTCAGGTGCGACAACCTTATGGTTTTTAAAGCTTGCTTATTGTTCTTATGCAAAATTTAACAGAATAGGTTATATGAAAGCAAAATTCAACTTCAATATGACTTGATGACAATTCTATGTAGCAGGAGTCACTTCTAGTTCACGAATAATTTTTTTTTTAATATCTGAAATACAGGACAGGACGATGCCTTGCCTCCTCACGAAATTTACGGTCCTCATTCGTGTTGGAGGCTATATTTAAAACCTAAAAATATAATTCCCCTGCAGTATTCTGTGATGAAATATGTTGCGTCACACACAGCACACACTTCTTCATTCACACCAATCTCCCCACCTTCCACAGTGCTCAAAGATTAACTTTGATCACGGTCTTTTCATTTGTACGATGTAGCTGAGATTGCATCAGCGCACTGTGTTTCCAGTGACAGGTGTACGTTCATCAGTGCGTACATACGTACGTTGTCCTCTTTTTAAAATGCATCACAGACTCCTCACATAAGCCGAGAGAGGAAGAAGCGCACTTTAGTAATCCAATTAAAATTATACCACCGTATTTCCCACTCTCCTGAGGCCACAACATTCCAAGCGCAATTGTAATCATTTTTCTTCAAAACAATGCGACTTCTGTAATTCACTGTGGCCACTTTATATCAAGTTCTACTCAAGCCTTACTGTTGTACTCCTCTTACGCTGAGAACACAACATCGCACTTCCCATTACTGAATCAACTGAAAAAGATTTGATGCGCTTCCATTTCTTCTAGCACCTGATTAGGTGGAATTCTATCCTGACTAAGGTGCTCAGAAATCGCTACCCGGTCTTACGTCTTTGATGGAGCATCTAGAATTATTCATTGCTATCTATAATTTCGGGAGCCGGTTATCGACGGGACTGCGAAAAAATTAGACTGGGCACTTTACTTGATGCATCACAGCATTTTGAGCCAATACTTAAGCGAACTTGGAATTTCATACACATTTGATATTTGCTTCCATGCAGTAGACCTATTGCTTCCCTCAACCTTAGAAATTCCAGGCTCACCATAATTCCATCCCTGAAAGTGTAAAGCGTATGACCTAGAAAGTTGTCTCTCTATTATCGCTCAGAGTACCATGGAGCAAAGGTGGATCCAACGAGGCTTTCATTTAAAATGTATGATTGACGTGTGGTCATAGAAAGGAAATGTCATTATACCCTGTTGTGGACGCGGGTAGAAAGGGAAAAAGTTCACATCAACGGAGGAATTTTATCCAGTTGAACTACGACCGTTTGGTGAAGATAATTTCATTTTTTGGAAGTACGTATTGCTTTGCAGCTAATTTTTAGGTTTTTAAAATGTCTGCAGCGCGAACAACAGCCATTTGTTAGATTTCCTCGTTATTTTCTTTTGTCCTTCGCTTGGAGTTAACATGAAACAAGCTATCGCGTTGCCGCGTCTGTTGGGCAATAGCAACATTTTTTATAGCAAGCCCCTTCAATCGGATCTTTCTTCAGATCACCAGCTCTGCCAAGCCGTACAAACACTCTGTTGCAACCCATTCTTCAATAACATGTATCCTTTATACGCCCTATCATTCTTCAATAACATGTATCCGTTATACGCCCTTTCTTTTCATCCCACGTCAGGACAGGATAAATATTCGACCAATTGTACCCTAAGGGTGCCCGCACACCAAAAGCGTTAAAGCGAGAAGATGGCATGCGAGAATGCAAGAGTGGCTTGAGAACACGGTAATGCATTCAAGTGCACACACCAAAAGCGTGCATGCGCGAGATTGCAAGCGTGCTGAAGATGGTCTTTCAGTCTTTCATGCACTCTCGCTTGCCTGCACTCTCGCTTTAACGCTTTTGGTGTGCGGGCACCCTAAAGATCAGGACCAAGAGCGGACTCCAGCTGAAGTCTGAGGGTGCAAGTCCCTCAAAGCTCGAGTTGACATATTGTTGTACTCGTGCATTCGTTGTCCGTGCACTGGCACTAGGGGGTAACATATTATTTGGATCTTTTGATAGAAAAATTCTTACCTATAATTATTGTGACCTTTTGATGGAGAAGGGACTTACCTATAATTATTGCGACCTTTTTGATGGAGAAAGGACTTACCTATAATTATTGTGGCCTGTTGATGGAGGAAGGCCTTACCTATAATTATTGTGACCTTTTGATGGAGATTAATTATTGTGACCTTTTGATGGAGAAAGACCTTACTTGTAATTAACCACCCTTTCCAGCATAGATCCGAGCAAACAGTTTTGTTTTCGAAATAGAGAATGTTATTTGTCAAAGGAGAGCTCTTCCAGTTCTGTCGCTTCAGATCTCGAGTTGATATTTTCGTACGACAATGACGTCTAAGCCCAGTCTGAATTTTTCGCAGCCGCATCGATAAATATTCAACCCCCCGGTAGCAACATCTGCACCGGGGAGGCTAAAATCAGAAATAATTCTGCACAATTACAGATAATCCATCCAAAAAGTTAGACTGGTTAATGCGTGTTATCATTCCGTATATCGCACCCGATTGATTCTGTCTTCCTTTAGCCATTGGAGTCTTGCACCTTATCTCCAGCACAGCGCATTTTACGACGTGCCCAGCCGTGTTGCGCCGGAACCGTGTGTCAATAACGAGGTGTTGTACCCACGGCTCGATTCGCCACATGATGGCCTGTGCTATTCATTGCTTGCCCCTCCTGACGAGGGTGACAAGCTGTGATGCACATCGGGAGCGTGGGTCGATGGGTCGCTAGAATGGCCTTCCAATACAACGCAAGGAACAGGACTAATAGATCTCCCCAGGGCGCGACCCTCTCGCAATCTTGGAACAGGTTTAATCCTTTAATGGTACAGGAAATTAGCCCCTGAAAGATGCTTAGGCTTGCTTCTCAATGCATGGAGTTCCGTTTTTACTTGGTCGCTGATAATTAATCGAGGGTTTTTTTGATGGTGTCAGATAATTGCGCCTTGATATTTTGTTATCGTTTCTTTACCAAATTCTTTTGTTAACTTAAGAAACTCTGTTACTGTGTGAGCTTTTGGTTACTTTCAACATGGCTGGGAGGCATAATTAAACTTTGTCTGCGCTCGGAATTTAAAATTTAAAAATATGTGAAAAACTGTGAAAAAATTCGAGATAAACGGTAAGAACTATGTATGAGAACATTCTAAGCTACGAAAATCTTTATTTAATCGATAGTGTTAGTAACTGAGCATCCGTTTAGTAGACTTCGCATTTAGTGAACTAAAAACGCCTCTATCAGAGCTGTCTCCGCATGTGTAGTCTCGGTAATAGTAAAATTAATCTTTTGCGTGTTTTTATTATAGCGAATGAATAAAGAAATCCACATTTGTTTTTCAATATGCAACAGAAACATTCAAAACAGAAATAAAACATTTTTTCGTAGAAAGTCAGTTATGAATAACGGTTTTAAATAAAGCGAAAGGAACAAAAAATAGAGTATGACGTGGAGTAATTCAACTATCAGGGTCATTATTTTTCGGGAAAATCTTGACTGAGCTTCAGTTTCTGTGTACAAAAGTCCAACTTTCGTCACAGAAAGCAAGATATCAGTTGCAAGGATATTGCGAGTCTTTTTTTCTTATAGAAAAGCATACGTACACTATATATTCTCTTCAACTTAAAAATTACTTCTCTGCCTAGGAGGTAGAATGTTCAAGTGAATAATATTAATTACGATATGTTCTTTTTATAACTAAATGACGAATGTAGCAATCGAACCTTGGACTGCCGTTTTGATCAAGGACCAATCATTTTTGCAAAAAATGACTTCAGCAAGCTTCACGAAATTAGTTCTCTCGCAAAGCGATTTGAATTATTTGTAGGAGATGTACAGTATGAATTTTATTGGAATTGTATCTCACTGGTGATGAAGCCGTTTTTTCCGTACGGCGAGCGAATGTTAAAAATTATGCAAAATTACATTGAAAGTGCTATAGTAGTCGAATCTGAAATTTTTACTACCCTAATATGCAACATTTATGCTTTGGAGAAAAGGCGCTTTCTGCTGCGCATGTTGTGTAGTTCAAGAAATCTGAGCTGTGGATTGTAATCCATTTTCTGCCGTTTTCTTTATTCAATAACGAGATCAAACGAATGTAGCTCTCCAGCTTCGTACTACATGTATTCATAATATAAAATACCTAAGAAAACTCCTTAGCTCGCAGTACCCCGCGAAATCTTGAGAAAAGTTTTAGCTCACTTAGTTCTGTTAAACGAGGGAAATCGTGTTCCATTGCCAATTAGAACAATTTTTCCGAATGGAAAATTGTATTTGTTTTACGGATAACTATGCCAGCAAATATGGAAAGGGTTTAGAATTCAGCTGATTATACATTTGAAAGCATATAATTAAAAAATTAAAGCTACAAATATTAGAGGAGAATTTTTTTTGTAAAAATCTGGTTTATTTCGAAAGTTTCTTTCCTTCCTTGGAGTCCTTGCTTTTAACGACACTTTCACAGTTTTGATGTTATGCTCCTCATTATTTTCCTACCATTAACTTGTCATTTTTCAAAAATAAATTCTATGATGAATTCTTCATTTTCCACCTTCTACGACTGTCTCTTGATGGAGTGACTGAAAGTTTAAACTTCATGTGACCCCAATGAAGTAGTCGAAAGGTGTTAAATCTGGAGACTTTGAGGGCCGCTCAACTTCGGGAACTGAGGAAATGAAACTGTTGTGTAACATATTCTTTAAATTATTCATTATGATAGGTCATCCTTGACACGAAGTACCGCTTTGCATCCGTCAAATTCTATGAGAGTTGCTGCCGTACGTTTGTGGAACTTTAGTACCGATGATGTATTTCATTTTCTAAATTTGTCATTCATCTGGAGCTGTACACTCACTGCGAGTTCACCTGTCTGAAATACGTCGAAGTTGTTTTGATGAATTTTACAGATAAAAGGGAGTTAGAACAGCATACGTCAACATAGGTTAACCCTTTGGAGAGACGTTTTCAAGAACCACGCATTAAAATGAATACAATATTTTTGGGAACGCTATCGGGAGACAAATTAGAATAACACAAAAACACTCATTTTCAAGCTGAAATCCTAGAGTAAGAACTTAGGTGACCTGATAAGAAGGACTCACCTACACACGGGTTGGCCCACAAAAGACGTTTCCAGGCGAGGCATGGCCCCAGGCTGAGGAATGAGTCGCCCTTGCAGACGCAGTTTGTGTGGAGGTCTGTGCCGAGCAGACCGAGTGTGGCCCTCCTGCAGTCCTGATGTTGACCTGCACACCGACCTGTGAGGGTGTCAGCAGCGCAGGCCTGCTCGTAGTACTCCAGGCGGTACCTAGCAAGAAAGAAACTTGGTCCATGAAATGAAATATTTCACTGGTTAGATTTTTAAAGCTATCGTTCCATCTTGCAAGAATATGTAAACGACTTCAAAGGACATAATATAAATTACGAAATGAATATTGATTTACGGGGAAGGCAGAAACGACTGAAAATTCTGTCTATTATGATCATTAGATAGCATAACACAAAATCATTTACAACTCCACGCTACTTGTAGGAGAAGTTTCACAATTTTCTAGTCTTTATTCTGAAGAACGTATGAACATACAAATTGATTCAAGTAAAATGACTCTTTCAATTTCAGAAAAATATCTGCTCTCTCTGCCCCACCCTGCATCGTGTTATGAAGAAGCAATCAGCAACGAGTGAACCTGCATGGCTCTTTGCTGTGCCTGGAGCCGCTGGAATGAGGCCTCCTACTATAACTATACGCCCCCGCTGTGCCTGGAGCCACTGGAATGAGGCCTCCTATTATAACTATACCCCCCCGCTGTGCCTGGAGCCGCTGGAATGAAGCCTCTCACTATACGTCCTACAGTTGGCGACTTGATTCGATAAGGGTGACAGCATGCAAATGGTTTCTTTGCAGTTATAAGATGTTAGACGTGGCGGTGACATATATGACACATCCATCAAGATCTGAGCTATCACAGGCATGTGTCCGGAACAATGATCATACGAAGCTCTAAAAACTGTTCATTGTTAACAGAATTTTTATTGATATTAGTCTGTTTCCATATGAAAGTATTTTCTTGTGGTATTAAAATGTCTGCTTGATGATACTCAATAGTTTACTTACATTAAAAACATTCTGACCTCGTGAAAAGGAACAGCACCGATAGATGCCAATATATAATACGTATGTGCTTGAAGTGTTAAATTATATTCTAAGTACCAGCATGTTTGTGTGTCTATCAGGCAATGCAGTAAATATGAATACTGCAAATTCAACGGACCGACGCATTGTATTTTCTAATTTTGCACAGGAATTTGAAATGTGGCCATGTGAGAAGTAAATAATTAGGTTTAGATGCCTAAAGCTTTGCTAGCAAAAGCTATAACGTTTTACCACGAAATTGACGTTTAACATATATATCAAATTGGAAGAAAAATAAACTGATGATAAAAACGAGGCGATTTTACGTACTTGTCTTAGTAAACAAAAAAATTAGAACACCGTGAGTATCCATAATTTCTATCATTATTCAAATTTTCCTCTAAAGTTTAGCGAAAATGAAAGAAGACGAAAAAGAAGAAACTATGAGTTTTTCAAACTATCATTCACCAATTTTCTCAGTTCAGATATACGTATATTATCACATACACAAAAACGTTTAAGTGAGACATCGGAGACTATCATTCATCAATTATCTCAGTTGAGATATATATTATCACATATACAGAAGCGTTTAAGTGAGACACCAAAGCCTGTGGTGTATGTAGCTCAAGTCAGGAGTCGTGGAGACGGTTAGCGCGGAGTTAGAGAGCCAAGAACTTCCTTGCGCCAGTTCGCTTTCAAAGGCTGAACGCATCCAAGCATGAATTTTTAACGAACGTCGTAAAGCATTCAGGACACCGCTCTGGGGCCCGCGTGTGAGGGGTCCTGCGAACTGGTGTGTGGGTGAGTGTAACTCCTGTGAGGCGTGTGTGACTTGTGTGTAACGTGTGTGGCGTGTGCAACTTGTGTGTGGTGTGTGCAACTTGTTGGTGGCGTGTGTAACTTGTTGGTGGCGTGTGTAACTCCTGTATGGCATGTGTAACTCCTGTGTAGCGTGTGTAACTTGTGTGTGGCGTGTGTAACTTGTGTAAGGCGTGTGTGACTTGTGTGTGGTGTGGGTAACGTGTGTGTGGCGTGTGAAACTTGTGTGTGTAGTGTGTGACTTGTGTTTGGCATGTGTAACATGTGTGTAGCGTGTGTGCAGCTTGTGTGTGGCGTGTGAAACTTGTGTGTGTAGTGTGTGACTTGTGTTTGGCGTGTGTAACATGTGTGTGGCGTGTGTGCAGCTTGTGTGTGGCGTGTTTAGCGCGATGTATGAAGTGATATACATTTCTGCATAAAGGCTCCCTACCGTAATTACCCCTACTCCTCTCTCTGCTGTGAATTTATATTCGAAAACGACCAATGTTTTTTATTAGGTTTTTATAGCTACAAGGCTCTTTTAAATGCCAGATATGATTTTTTACTTTGCCTCGCAAAAAAAAGAAATTTTCCGGTAACCACCGAGCTTTTCTCACAGCAGCTCCGGCATCAATGAACGAATCAGTGGCAACAAGACTAGGATCTGTTGCCTCAGGAATCAATAAGAAATTTTTTTTCCCGCGCTGAATTTCATTTTCTGAAATGGATCGTGACCTTAAAAAATCGGGATATAATGTACAGAACACTGGTAACGAGGGTTAACCAAAAAACGTTTCCCATTCACCAGTTCAAAAAACAAAGTCACAGCGCACAAAACAGACCCTAAATCAATACCAATTCGCGGCTCAGAAAATGCGCTTTGTTGGCAGAACGAAGCCCACGTCGAGTTCCATGAGGTGAGATACAACTAATTATCCATTAGCCGACGCAGTGAGCATTGCGCTTTTAAATGCAATTAGCTTAACTAATTGCAATCAGCAGACGAGTTAGCCTGACTGAGGGCTGCCCTGTTTGCAAGGTTTCCGCGAGCAAAAAGCAATAACTGGATTCGAGGCTGTGGAGCTTCAGTTTGATCTGTCGAGCGACAGCGCAAAAACAAGCCTCTCGATCTCTATGCAGATCGCCTTGGATGTTTGTTTGCCGCCGGTGGGGAGTGGCACAGCGTCTCGGCCTGAGACGCAGGTGGGTCTGGAGGTGGCGTTAAACGATGTGCGATTCCCAAAATAATTCCAAAATAATTCCAGAGCGTCAGGAAGAGTTCCGGCCGCAGCAAATGCATGGTATGTATTTGTTATGAGTGACTTGAGTGTGGTTTTACGGAATGTATAATGCAACACAGCATGCCTTTGGGAAATCTTATTTTTCGTCTCAAACGTGCTGTAAAAATTCTAGATGGGGAAATTGAAGAAACCAATAGAAGAATTGTAAATAAGGAGTTTTCCCTGATCTTCAATGATATTTATCTAAGAGAAAACTTGTTTCCCGTTTACACCAACGTACAATGCATGTAAGATATATAATGTATGTATGGTGTACAATAAATGTATGATGTGCAATGCATGTATGATGTACAATGCATGTATGATGTACAATGCATGTATGATGTACAATACATGTATGATGTACCATGCATGTGTGATATACAATGCATGTATGATGTACAATACATGTATGACGTACATTTTATGTATGATGTACCATGCATGTATGATTTACCCTGTATGTATGGTGTACAATACATCTATGATGTACAATGCATGTATGATGTACAATGCATGCATGATGTCCAATGCAGTATGATGTACAATACATCTATGATGTACAATGCATGTATGATGTACAATGCATGTATGATGTACAATGCATGTATGATGAAGTATGAGGCAGCTAGCATGATAGAATTCATGACCCTTATGTAACGGGTGCTGCAAAAAAAAGAAATCCATTTTCAAATTAGCATATTTTACGAAACATGAAAGCTGGACGTTTTCTAAAAATACGATACTTATTTCACCATATTAAATTTTCAAAATAGATGAAAAAAGTAAGCGTACAAAATCGTGTCATCAGAACACGTCTCGCTTTAAAGGTTTACAAGATGAAATTTAAAAATGAATTCCTTTCTTTTGCACCACCTTCTATAAAGTTTCCGATGCGAATTTCTAAAGTCGTTAGTTCATCTTCGTTATTTTGCAGAATTGGATGGAAAATTTACGAAAACTGTATGAATGGTAGGTTTGTTCGACTAAAAACTTTTCTACTAGTCATAATTAAACGTTTTTAGTAGCTTATCAATACATGTATAACATATTTCGCTTATATGCGTCTAATTTACGTCTCCAAAATATTACTTTAGGGTGTGAGGGCATTTATTTAAAGTTTCAGTTTAAACGCGCTTCAGGCTTCATGTAATCACGAGTCAAGTTCAGCAGTAACCGTTGACTTGAACTGAAGAGTCGGGACTCTTTGAAGGTTTAGGTAGGCTTTGAATCGATATCTTACAAAACCACTGTCTGCATTGCCTCAAATACCACCGTAAACGTATCGCAATATACATTCTCGTTTGCACTGCATAATCATGAGCATGATGTACAGACATGATATATGTAGCAATTCTCAGTGCACGATCGAACAAGCACTACCCGTTCTGTCCGAACGGCTGCAGATACTTACAGCCAAAGAAACGCAGTTCCGATTCAATGGATACTGAACCCTTCTCGAAAGATGGATATTTTACAATGTTTTTTTATGGAGAACGTGCCATGATGGGGACTCGTCATGCGTCATACGACAGGAACATTAACGACCGCACGTGGATCGACTTCCTCTGACAGTGTAGGTGTGAATAAGTCAGCATTTTAGGATGGATTTTTACACCGCTCACTTCGAGGAAGGGAATGGGATAGCGTGGGGCAGCTTCACACGTCTTGTTACCTTCGCTGCAATATTCACTATTAGTGAGCTAACTCTGACGGTACATTTTTTAATTCAAATGATGTCACCAATGACGAACGCTTGTTATTCATATTATCTGCTTCGCGAGCTTCTCTTTCATTCACATCTCAACAGAAATCGTCATATTAACTTTATATTTGCGTGCATGAACGCAGATTTGCAGACAGTGAAGAATACGCCTTGATCTGAATCCGTGTTTAATGTAGAAAAAATTACAAGCTTTTACTGCAAAGTCACACGCGAATGAATGAGGAGCGATTATTCAGTTACAATTCCTTGAGGTCATTCACCGCGCTCTGACAGCGGGACGACTCGTCCTATCATCTTACGAAAAACCTGATCACTACTTCGCTCGAAGTAGCAGAACTGTTTGCTGCGTACGCTCTAAAAATTTGTAAGTAGAGAATTCAACTCACTAAGAGGCACAACTACCAAATTATGATGTTATAAAATTCGCATTGATTAACAGGTGTTTCCTCTCCTCCTTCATAGGAGATATTAATTTCAGAGTGTCACCAAGATAAAAATAATGAGATTACTGAAGGCTCCCATGCTTTCGGGAATAGTGTTGAAGAGCAGGTAAAAAATCGGTAATATTTCTGAAACGAAAGGGTAATTACATTAGTTGGCCGAGAATATTTTGGTTTTGGAACAATTCGCAAGTTAATTCTCAAGGCTGGTAACAAAAAGTGGAGTAACAAGAATAAAAAATCACAAAAACTTGCTCATAATTTTTTTAAGGATGTCAGCTGGAATTATGTAGCCAGACGGTATACGATTCTCTCAAGCCGATGCCAACAGAGTTATGCCGAGCGTTACCTACCAAATATGTTTTTTTTATGTTTTCCTAGCAGGATTTTATAGTAGCATACTCATCATGTTGCTGCATCTACGAGTCCTCGCCATTGGCTAAATCTTTTGGACAATATTTGAAAAATAAATAATCGTGATAAATTCTTAGTAAATCCACTTTTCAAAGGATACATATTGTGGTTGCAATCATTAAACTAATTATGAAATATGAGGCCTCATTCTCGTCCCGTCGGCTGGTCCACTTTCATCAAAAATGATTGACGCCATCGGGCCGATATTTGTCTATAGAGCATCAATGCATTTGTCTTATGTACATTGAGCTGCACTACACCCAGGCGTAGACTTCGATATATGATGTATTAAAATATTTAGTGTACTCTGATCATAATGCACATAAAATCATGATCTATTTGAGTCTTTTTAAAACGCCTATTTAAAAGACGACTTAAATCAACGATTTAAAAATAGACGATTTAAAACGTCTATTCTGATCTTTGATGCACGAAAGAATCATTCTCAATTTGGTACGCGGTGCATCACAGAAAAATTGGTGATGCATCCAACTTTCTTGTGCACTCAGCGGCCAGAATTCCATTCAGCGGTCGGCCTACGAGCCTCCACCTGCACAGCGCTCTCAGGAGCCAGAGCCGATGCAGTTCTGCTGCTCCTTTCAATTTATCACGATTTTATGATGCAACGGAAGCCGCGGGATTTAATTTTAGAGCGCTGAAAATATAACACGAACGCCCGCTTCCTATTAACCGCTCTCGCAGGTGATCCCATTGCTCCCCATAGAGTCGTAGTGCCCACTTCGGGTGGAGAATCACTGCCTTATAGGCTAAGGAAACATTTACTGGAATGAGTTTTCATCGACTTTCAGAATCTTCAACGAATTTCGCTCTCAGGTAACTCACATAAAGATTTAAGTTCTATTTTCGAGAGAAACTGACAACTGTCGAAAGAACTTTCCGAGAACTTTCTGGTAGATGAATCGAAAAGTATTTAGAATGGAAGTTACCAATGAGTATTACAGTGATTGAACGAATGTATTTCACAACCTGTACAGAAATGAATCTTCATAAGCTTTCAATATCGCTCGAGCAGCAATTGGTCAGCTGGCGTACAGCTCCTCGATGACCTCGTAATTATGCTTGGAAACGCAGCTCATAAGTCCTAGGCGGAACCTGACACTGCATCGAGTGTTAGAGAAAGATACTGTACAGATATACTGCACAGGCATACTGCACAGAGATACTGCACAGAGATACTGCACAGAGAAACTGAACAAAGAGAAGGCTATTGCACAAAAAGAAAGCTACTGCACAGAGCAGCAAGGAAAAAAAACATTCTTTTCGTTCGCTGAACACTCGGTCGTTGATCTCGCCAATATCCTCGCCAATCATTTCCAGAAGTGCAGATTATATTGGCTTCAGTCCGATGAAATTTTTAGGATCCGATCGCTCTTACTGGCGCCGTGAACGATAGTGAAAATCAATTTAATCTCTCAGCACAATATCCTCTCCCATTTCTTTTTTTCCTATTCGATAAATAAAGTAAATGATATTAATAAAATAAACATTACAAATCGAAACAATTTTGCCCTAGAAATACTATGCCGATTGAAAGTGACAGATATTTTTTAGTAATGCTCTGAGCCGAATTGACTCCAGTCTATTCTGGTGTGCACCAACCTTTCCAGATTTTACTTTCTTTGACATGGGAACAGTGACGTTTCAGCTGAACTCGCCAACATTCGAGCGCATTTTTTTTTCTCAAGATAAGAACATCGAAGTTTCAAAATGCCCTTTTCAAGTGATCTTTCCTCACTTCCACACTTTGTTTTACTTTCCCTAATTATCAGAAATGACTGAATTTCCCTTCTCTCCGAATCCCCTTGTGTTACACCCGAAGCTGGAGAGATCTGAACAATATGTGTCCCAAGTAATTTACTCTTGGTGCATTGCTACAATCAATGTGAAATAAAAAAGAATGAATGAGATCCAACAGAGAATTTTTATTGATTTCAATGCAGTGCACAAATCGTACACCGTTGGGGGTTCAATGCAATTCCAATGCAATGCACAAACCAAACACCGTTGGGGGTTCAATGCAATTCCAATGCAGTGCACAAACCAAACACCGTTGGGGGTTCAATGCCTTACAACTACTGACGCGCGAGGAATGTGAGGCTTAAGCTTTATTTCCCAAGGGAAGCACTCTGTGGCTCAGTAAAAATCCATGCTCTGGCCAGGAATCGAACCCTTACTTACATTTATGAGCTAAACGCGTCACAAGCGCATCATGGAACTCCTAAAGTAAAAGCAGACTCGTACAAATACACTCGTACACTACTCAGTGCAGACTCGTACAAACATACTCGTACAATACTAAAACCAGACTCGTACGAAAATTCATTCAATCTTACTTTATTTCATTTCATTAAATTATACAAAAATGTAGGCAACGTAACTTATGTAAATTTGCCCTAACAAACATGAATACTGAGTGTGTGATATAGTTATGATACTGCATGTATTCACGTAATGATCGTTGCGTAAATTGTGCGATATGATAAATGTTGCTCTCTTTTTTTATATTCTGCATGGAACGAAGAAAAACTTAAAGAGCTATTTCAGTGTCAAGCGTATACATACAGGGGCTCAAAATTATACAGTGCCGGACTCAAAATTATACGGAGTCGGGCTCAAAATTATACGGAGTCGGGCTCAAAATTATACGGAGTCGGGCTCAAAATTAAACAGTGTCGGGCTCAAAATTATACAGTGACGGGCTCAAAATTATACGGAGTCGGGCTCAAAATTAAACAGTGACGGGCTCAAAATTATACAGTGCTGGGTATCGGTATATACCTTGTATTATATAATGCTGGTCAATATGAAAGTAAATTATGCAGCATGACTGCGTTTATTGCGTCATACGAGAGTTCTATTGAAGAATGTGCATCAGGGGACAAAATGTTGATGTCAATGTGATGCCCTCGGTCTCGGTGCGCACGACAAACATCGTACAGAAACAGACGGTACAATGTGGTGCGATGTGGTACAATGTGGTGCGATGTGGTACAATGTGGTGCAATGTGGTACAATATGGTGCGATGTGGTACAATGTTATGTGATGTGATACAATGAGGTGAGATGTGGTGCAATGTGGTGTGATGTGATACAATGTAATGCAATGTGGTGCAATATAATTTCGAGATCTAAATCTCGTCTGACGGCGCAGGATTTAGGAAGGAGCCCAAGAATGGATTCCTCTGTTTGTTCCTGTTGGCACTTTTTTGTTTTATTCTATTCCATTCTATTTTGTTCCATTATTTTCTTTTCTATTTTATTCCATTATATTTTGTTCTACTTCGTTCTATTCTTTTCTTTTCTATTCTATTCCATTCTATTTTGTTCCAATATTTTTTTTCTATTGTATTCCATTCTATTTGGTTCTTTTCTATTCCATTCTTTTCACGATTAACCCCGACGTATAAACGATACATAAATGTTTCATGTTGCACGGTATAGATTGATATACGACAGATACATGCATACGATAAGAATATGTTAAGAGTTACGTTGGTGAACCTTACCTGCAGATCCTGTCGTTCCTGCAAACCCTGCCGATGCGGTGGCACTGACTCACAGACAAGGAGTCCGTCTGTTCTGCGCAGTGGGGGTGGAGGCGGCGCTGGGAGCGAACGCATTCAGTTTCATTCTGTCCGTCTCCAGGCCTGGCGATTAAAACGAAATTGCGTTCAGTTTCCTTTCCCACTTCCGGATGCATTCAGTTTCATTTCCCACATTCCAATGCATTCAGTTTCATTTCCCACATCCGGATTCATTCAGTTTCATTTCTGACAATCAAATGGACTCAGTTTCATTCTGACCATTTCCAGGCCTGTGGACTGAAATGAAATTGCCGGACTTGAATTATTTGAGTGAGGCAAATACTAGAAGATTTTTCTGAAAAGTTTCGTTGACGTTCAAATCATCGGGATAGAAATAATCTATGCTGAAAGAAATTCATTCAGGATATTTACACATCTAACGATAAATAGAATTTCATAAATAGTTTTCGTTCGCAAGTTCGATGATTTTGCCCGCCATGTATGCAAATTCTCGTAAAAAATAAACAATTATTCATGAGATCTTTGTGGAGTTTAAAATTTAGTTCCAAAAACCTCCTCAGCTTCAGGTATGAACGAGTAAGTAGAATTCAAATGCGCAGAAAACACTGAAAAGAGCCATACATACGCAAACACGAACACAGAACACGTCCATCATTTTCTTTGGGCTTTAGAGAGTGGGCAGGGCAAAGAGGAGTGACGTATTGAGCGAACCTAGCCTGTGTTTATCGACGTTACGCTCTACTAGAAATTAACGGAGTTGAGAGGAAGGCTTCAGGTATTTCTTCGCAGCCACCGTAGTTTTTCGACGTATTATGGCAGTTGTGGGCTGATTATCTCTGTAGACGAGGAATTCTCTAGCGGCTGCTTACAGATCTCGACAGTAATGTTCCAAAGCGGACATAACGACCGCGCCACTGCGCTGCCACTACGCTGTTGGCCTGTGAACTTTGCAAATTACCTGAGCCGACTGTTAACAGGACATTAACGTCTGAACATGAGAACTCAGCTATGCATTTGTAGATATTAGAGAATTATGTAAAACATCGTCTCCCAACCAGCGGGCCTGACACCCTCTGAGACTTTAGAAGTACATGAAAACCTTAAATAATGAAATAAAATATTGTTTTTTGATTATCAAATTGAGCATAAATCCGCATCATATATCTTAAGTACCCATAAATTTGGGGGAAGTTCGAGGAAACAGTTAAAATTTGTTGGGAGAGGGAAGCAGAGCATAAAACGTGGCTGATAACCACTGATATACAGTAATTATGTAGAAGAGGTTCGCTGGTTAAAGCGATGGTTGTACAGACCATAACACGGCGATTTCGGCAGTGGAGACTCATTAACTTTACAAATGCCCCCAATGATCCCTTAGCAGCGCAGTATTGCTGAATAGCGTATTGAAGACGACGATCTCGCTGGCAATTGTTACGTTGCTGTCATGGATCGATTGCTATGTATGATAACAATTGTAACAATGACAATAGCGTACACTAATTAGACGCTTTCTGATGAATCACGATGAAAATTTGCCAGTTATCGCAAATCGAGATCATGAAAAGAAAAGTTTATTAATGTCATCCAAACTGAACTGAAAACGCCCGAGATGAACACTCGCACGTTCACCATCTCTCCTTTTGTCGCTTAAGGTGAGTAAAGATTCTCGTTAATGTTGAGATGCAAAAAACGCACTGGCATCTTCCGTACGCCGTACGATCTTGCGTGGGCACTTTAGGATCTTGCGTGGGCACTTTAGGATCTTGCGTGGGCACTTTAGGATCTTGTGTGG
>VOMN01061665.1:0-31756 GCA_014899125.1 Orchestia grillus
CGGCGTTGTTCAGAGTCAGAAAAGTGAACGACTTCAGTTGTTGGGGGAATTGGAATAACGAAAAAATTCGCTTGGAATGCAAAATGGAATGAAGCTTTCCTTTCAGTTAGAAAAATGAACCTGTAGCTGTAAACTCATAATTGGAAATTTTAAATCTACAAGTTCTACAACGTATTCTGATTTAAATTTCCCTTGTTTAGTCCAATACCGTCAAGGACTAAATACAAAATAAATTGAAAATATCAAATGTAAAAAATAAAAATCACAATAAAATAAAATAAACCTAAATAGAAAAAAAAAAGTAAAGGAAACATAAAATTAAAAGTATGAAATCAGGAATTCAATTTTTTGCACAAAATATAATCAGGACATGCAATTGCAGATCAATTTCAAGTTTTGCATTAGAATAATAGTTAGTTTGAAGCCCCCAATCCTTATACGATGTGATGTAAAGCGACAGGACCATTTCGTAAAGACTGTAGAGAACATGGAATCTGTGCACTAGGTGTGAACCCACACAGGGTCCTCTGCGCATGTACGTTAAAGCAATTAAAGAATGAAAAAGAAGACGACAAGGCACAGGAAAAAATAGCGAAAAGGGCCTGAAATCAAAAAATGCAACAAAGCGGGCACGAACGATAGAAGTCCCGAAGGCCTATCTGTAGCTGAGGTAACATAAAAGTAACTCTCCCAGGGATGCCAGTCCTCGTCGCATACGGTAGAAAAACTTAACTAACTTAATCTAGTAGCTTATTCTATGATCCTGGGTGGTTTGAGTTGTAATGTGATCAATTTAAATACTAGGGGAGTAAAACTGAAGATAGTAATACTTAGACTAACGAAATTTGTTACTTTCATAAAATCATTGAATTTGAAATGTATTTTAATTTTTCATCAATACTGGATGAGCAATGAAATAATGCCAAAAACGAACGTTATTCATCCAATAATGCAGAATCTAGACATTGGCGTCGAAGCATGCCATCGAACTAGAAAAAACAATACTAAAATATTTTTTACTCAACAAGGAAGAACCACTAGAATAACCAGAAATTTGAAATATAATGCTAATATGATGCACAAATGACTCCTATAAATACCTGAAAATACTTGAGTCGTCGGATATTCATCAATTTGCCTTCGTTCCTTCACGTATAGAACTTTGACTTGTGAAGGCGATAAAGACCTGAAACAATCCGTTTCTGCTATAACAGACCATCAGGAATCTTTGACTAGTGCGTGAAGTAAGTTCATGCTCCATATCTACTCCAAAACCGGATGGCAATTCGAATTTCATAACAACGGCATTTAAGCTTTGAACTCGCAGTCTTCCAGTACTCGTGAGACTAGCAAACTCCAGGTATTTAAAGGGAGTCTTGAAGACCATTTCTTACCCAAATACTGAAGACCGTGATCGTCAAAGGACAGTCTCATATTCTAATGGGAGATTCAAATACAAATCACATTGCGTGTGATCAAATTTATTTCAAGTATATTATAGAATGCACAGCTTCCTATTGACCAGACATTAGGAAATTATAAATTTCAATCGTATCCAATCATTTCAATTAATTCAATACCTGATCAGTCTTGTGAATCGCTGTCGAATACGGTCTATAGAAAGTTTTAGAAGTCATAGAACTAATCGGGCCTACAAGTAACAAAAATATTCATGATAATTACACATGTTGATTGTAATTAAAATGGCAATTCATACAGTATTGAGAAAGCTACCCTGTATTTTTAAACTCATGAAACTCTTGTCGTAATAAATTGTTTCAAATGGTAGAAACAATGCAATCCTGAGAAGAAAGATCAACATTTGCTTTTCTACACTGCCGAATTTAAGATTAATAAATGTCCGAAATGACCTATCATGATTAGCAAGGAAGGACTACTTTCGTTAGCAAGGGAATCATTCAAAGTAGGCACTCAGAACACTCTAATTGCGTCTATTTTTGGTGATGCTCACCAAGAACTGTGAAACATCGGAATAATTCCTGCTGCTATTGGATGGCTAAAGCCCAAACTCAAGCCGTGCTAACGACCAAAAATAAACCACGACGAAACTTCCCCAAGAAATGCAGGGAAACTTCTAGGCTAGAGCCTTGCGATAAACAAACTGAAATTTTTCTCGAGAAAGTTTTTACAAGCCATGGGTGGAAATTTTCCAGCAAGATCCTGCAGAGGAAAGTTTGGCTGTGTGTCCGACACATCGCTGAGAAAAGACGGCGCCCAATGCACCAGAGACGCGCCCTGTGTCCCGAACGATGCAACTTCTGTGCTTGCCCTGACTACTGCAGCAAATACGGAGGTGTAGAATCGAAAACCTATCGATTGGAGTTCCAAAGCGATGACTTGGGAGTTTGTCCGTGTGCCAGCTTTGCCCAGACAATTTTTTTTGCAGGGAATGCTATCCTGGTATCGTGAAACCTAACTGCATAGAAGAGGCAGTTGAAATAAGAGCCCGAACTACTGAGAAGGATTAAGGAGCCACTCAATCGTTCCGAAATAATCATTGTGTAAAGCAGATTGCCATGGGAAATATCTTTAAAAAAATTATCACTACTATTGCTCAAAACGTTGTTCTCCCCCAAAGTGTGCTTAACACCTGCAAAAATTCGAGGTTTGAGCTGGATTAATTAACGACTGAGTTCCACATCAAGTTTCAAATAATGTCGGATAATTATTCAGAGTACTTGCTTTTGTTAATTTCGAGGTATAAGACAAACGCTAAACTGAAGCGTTTCTTACTAGAATTTAATTTTCTGAACAAGTAAAATTAGTAAAGCTTTTTTCACATGGGTGACTATTTAAAAGCGACGCGTCAGCAGTTCACAAAGCTCTCTAAATGCTAATACCGTCACTGACGAACTGTTTCCAGGTCCGATAAAATGACTGTGAAGCCGCTCCCCCCTTCTGGTGATCCCCCCTTCCACCCCGGGGGGAAGAGGGGTAGTTTCGCTCAAAATAGACCAAGGATCTCGGTTTCGATGAGATGCCAGGTACAATAGATTAGGGAGAGCTGTTCGAGTTCAATTTTGCGTCGACGTACATTTGTAGACATCCGTTGGTCGTGACTGTTACGATTAGTAAGAAATACTTTGCGTAGTCGTGAACAAGCGAGAGTTTGTCAGGAAAGTGCGAGTAAGAATCCCAATGTCTGTATCAAAATTCCAGAAAATTTAAGCTTCCCGAGCTTTGCACGCTGGAGTTAGTCAAGAACATCGGGGTGATGAAATAATTTTTCAACAACGATACTGGCGAAAGCACCAAAACTTTTCAAATCACCTCACTTTCATAAGAAAAAATGCGCAACGGTCTTGTGAAATGTAATTATACATCATTTTCCGGGTCCTAAATTCATATGACTTGAATATAAGGTCAGTCGTCTAAGTTCAAAGCCTACGACTGGTTCACACAACGTAGTGAGATCGAGGCCCGTAGGAGTACTTCATTTCCATTGCTGACCAACAAAAAGCGAAAAGTTTGGGAAATGCAAGACTCGACCTTTTCACGGAATAGACTTGATAATTCCCAATCTTATATATTAGCAGTCTTTGTTTTATTTATCTGAGTTGGCATACGGCGTGTCACGCTTTTTTGCATGCTCGGTTTTTCCAAATATTTTCAGTATATGATACAGTTTAAAAGTGACATTTAATGCGAAGGAGACTTCTACTAAGGGTAATTTGCAGAAAAATTCTCAAACGATTGATGTAATACATGCAAAATTATATCAGTTAATGTGCCTTTCTTCATTTTAAAATGTGTTACTTCTATGTACATTGAAAATAAAATTCACTGAAGGTCACTTCGATACCGCATCTTAAACTGCAAGTGCAGGGTGTTAGTAGAAGAGTTACAAAATTTTACATCAACCAGAAAGCGGTGAATTAAACACTTTTGTCTCTACGAAACTTTGCGAAAAACTTTGGTTTGAGATTTTAGCAGTTTAATGTTTGGAAAGTAGAAATTTGAAAACAAAATTGCCCTTAACGTGGGCTCCATGGCGTACTAGTTAGCTTGATGGCCTCGCAGCCGAGACGTTCAGGGTTCGATCCCACCTCAGGCAAGGTATTTCACGAAACCAGAGAGTACTTCCTTTGGGAAAGGAAACTTAAACCACACATTCCTCACCACGCCATTAGTTGTAAGGCATTGAAAACCTAACGGTAAAACGGGTTGGAATTAAAAAAGTTCTTTAATAAAGTTTCTTTAACAAATATATTTAAACATTTACATTACCAAGGTTGTTCACAATTTCTTCCACCCACGCCACGTCGATGCACATCGATTTTTGGGACACACCAAAAGCCTCGTTTATTCAACACCAGTGAAATCTGAGGCAGATCTTGTGGCAAAAATTGCAGCAGCTTCTGGTGATATTTCTGAAATGAAAAGCTTTTTTCACAATATCCGCAGTGTCTAAGTCGGAGATAGTACAAGTGTATCAATATGGATGGTGGAGACTCTGAACAATTCCTGTAAAGTGAATGTATAAATAAATTATCAAGTGTTTAGCTTTGTCACTTTCTAGCAGGTGTGAAATTTTGTGGTTCTTTTTCCTTAACACCTTGTATTTTGAAAAACCAATCTTACAATAAAGTGTGATACGCTGTTTAGGTATCTCATAGGTTGGCATCACAGTCGGCTGCAATCTCGGTCGGTTGCAAGCTCAGCCGGTTGCAAGCTCAGTCGGTTGCAAGCTCAGTCGGTTATAAGCTCAGCCGGTTGTAAGCTCAGCCGGTTGTAAGCTCAGCCGGTTGTAAGCTCAGCCGGTTGTAAGCTCAGCCGGTTGTAAGCTCAGCCGGTTGTAAGCTCAGTCGGTTGTAAGCTCAGCCGGTTGTAAGCTCAGCCGGTTGTAAGCTCAGGCGGTTGTAAGCTCAGTCGGTGGTAAGCTCAGTCGGTTGTAAGCTCAATCGGTGGTAAGCTCAGTCGGCCGTAAACTCCATCGGCTGTAATCTCGGTGTGCAGTAATTTTAATTGATTGTGATTTCAGTACGTAGTAATCTTAGTTGGCAGTAATTTTGTATAAATTAGCATAAATGAATTTAGCCAGGTTATAATATTCATTTGAAATAATCTTAATCAGTATATACCTAAATTGGCAGTAACCTCAATAAATAATTATTTTCACTAATCTCTTGACATAAGCGTATGAATTCAAGACATGGTATCATAACTGTATAAAAGAAATGTCTCTCGATGTAAAAGCTAACATGGCAAGTTCATTGCTATACTCGTAAAAAGCCAGTCCTGCTTTATTGGAGTATTATAGACATCAAATTTATATTTTTGTGGACTAAAAAAACCGTTAGTTTAACAGTAGTGTTAGACTAGGCTTTATGAGGAAACATTCAATTAAACATATGCACATTTCTATCAATTCTGGTCTTGTTCCCTAGGAGCAGACTTTTTGTAAATTATTCATTAGACATCCGCGGACAAGTTACACGACTCCAAGAAACGCTTCTAGCTATATTAATAGAACCCCCAAATAACAAAAAAGTCTCAAATATAAGAGGTGACGGCCTTCTAGGTATGAGCATGAGCCACTTTTCGAATACACTTTTGAGTGAAGTTCCTTTGGTCGAAATGATAACTTATGTTCGTCAATACGAGCATTACGGAGTGGGAACCGAGTACATGCATTCGATTTTCTTAGAGGGGATATTTTTCAAGAGTTCAGAAAATTCGCTATAGACATCTTCTGTTGTCTAAAATGAGAGCTCAGCAGAATGTTTCTTTACTCCTCAGATATAAGCTGTTCATAAATACTTTTCAATATTTTAATCAGCCTGATGCTCGCAAGTAATTTTTTTGGCAACTGTTCGTCTTAGTACAGTACAATACTAACAGCCTTGCTAGTGTTCATCAATCTTACCGTTACGTCAAAGAGATGGAGAATTCACTTTAAAACCTTGCTTCATAGAGTCAGGGAACTCTTCTATAACTTTCGTTACGTGAAGCATGCTCTGATAAGAATAACTTTATCCCTCACTTCTCGGCAATGAACACGACAGGCAATTCTTTTCGTCTGCCAGTATCGTTCTCAATAGAGGACAGAACTCGCCAGACCGTCGCCTCTGAATTTGGACCAGAAATATTCAAGGGCGATAAGGCGTAAATGCCAAAACCGCTATCTCGCCGTCTCAGCCACCTTAATCTTGAAGCCAACCCACACTTTTCTGCAGCTCGTGTTTGCAATAAAGTTTCTGAACCAATTTACTGGGAGATCTTTTCCAAATCACTTTATCCCTTCTTGAAAGTTGAGAGGAAACTTCCAAAAGGATCGCAGAATGGGATTTGACGCTCTTAATGAGAGCTTCTGAGCGCTCTGTAAAATTCCCACGCTTTTATGTGTCTTTAGAATGACTTTCTCAAGCTTCTTTTATTTTTATATCGCTCAACAAACTCAAGACTAGTGAGTGAAAGTTCAGCTCGATGAGGAGTTGCGTTAATTTTCTTCCGGGTAAAGTCTGAATTGAGTCTGAAAAATCATTCTACTCAGGGCCTAGTTCTTGTGTTAAAACAACATCAAGACTTAACCATCCCTCAGATCAGAATGACTTCACATGAACGTGGCTTTCCATTGTCCATGATGAGGACGATGTGATAGTGATGCACTAATGAAACTGCAGGTACGAACTCTTTTGCATATCCATGAAAATGATTTTATTGGTCTGATTTTATTGGAAAATACTTGAGTGTTCTTAAACAATGCGCTGTATAAAAGACAGAGACCCAAATAAAATTATTCCGTGAAGGAGGAAGCGTGTGCTCAGCTCAAACAATGTGAAGGATGAACGGCAGAATCAAACCAAAACTCCCGTTTTGTACTGAGTCCCAAGAAAGAAAAGATGCAAACAAGGTGAAGGCTGACTAGAAGGAAAGGAACAAAAGATAAAGAGAACATAAACAACGAAGAATAACAAACAATAATAGAGCTCACAAAATTCAGTAACGATGAAGGAGAGCAAACGAAAATAAAAGAAACAAGTTGGCAAAAGATTACGAAAAAAGAAAAACATGAGAACAGGACAATTCCTACAAATTGAGAGTAAGAATGACAATTGAACAAGAAACACGGGCAAGCCATCGAAGCAACGAGCAGGAAAGTAGTCCCAGTGCAGAGGAGCACGTAGAGCAGCGCTCACTTCACGATGACACCCAGAGAGCAATAAGCGTCTGCTTCGGACGGCTCCCAACAGCCGCCTCTCAGCGCCGCCACTCCTCGTTCCGCACTTTTGCCGCCATGCGAGCGGCTTCTAATTAGACTCCAAATGAGTACGACGATGAGGCAAGCAACACCGACTTTAGGCAAGAATTAATTACAAACGAAGCGCAGGTTCCACCGCTTGGCGTTACAGAACGGAAAAGTTCCTCTGTTGGGATGCCGTGATTGCTTGGAAATGGAAGAGCATTCCGCGCCCGGACGGAGCGGTCTTGATATGGGCTTTGAGCGATGGGGCGGAAATGCAGGGAAACGCCGCTGTGATCCGTCAATTTAACGGTTTGAATGAGTTGAATTGAACAGCTACAGTCATTTGATCAATCGTCTTGTGCAAAAATTGTCGGGACTTTTACAAGGAGGAAATACGATAAACACGGTTACGAATACATGAATTTAGCGCGTGTTGCAGACGGCGTGAGTGGGTTCCTACATCAGCGCGTGTTGCACACGGCGTGAGTGGGTTCCTACATCAGCGCGTGTTCCACATGGCATGAGTGGGTTCAGAAGTCTGAAGTTGCATTAATTCTCACTCAGTGTGCAGAATGTCTTTTACTGACATTGAAATAAAAGATTAGTACTTGAAAATCAACGCGTAGAGAACATCAAAGTATAATGAGGAAAAACAGAGCTGTTGCAAGATCGGTACCTACAAAGCAGAGAAATTTAGCGACGATTGAAATTAAGTGACTGCTCTGAGGCGACTGCCTGTACATATGTTCATTTATGTATCAAATCTGTTTACATATATTTTGGCTACAGAGTTACGGTGAACGTTTAACACGTTGGTTGCATTGTGCGCCATATGTGTACACGTTCCCTGTGTTAGGCTGCCCTGTAGCTATGTGGTTTTCACAGCAAGGCTAGGTTTGAATTCGGAGACACATCTGCATTTTGAAATTAGAAATGCTTCTTTCAAGTTCGTTCTCTCTCTCTCTTTTCGGATTAATGGTTTTAGTTCAGTATTCAAGTATGAGGATTCTCTTGAAAAGCAAGTAATATACGAGTGTCGACACACAAGCAAACCATAGCGTAACAGTTTAATGAGTTCTTTCACTGGTATAGGCGTAGGCCAAATCGTGGGGAACGATTTTGGGTTTCACATTTTGACTCTGCATTTAGGCTTCATGTCCGGCCCACCGGGACTCTAATTTGCTCTATGCCTGGACCTTGAAGCTCTGAGGTGTTGGTCAGTGCAGCAGTTCGTACTTTATTTGACAGTCTACACCATACTTTATTTGACAGTCTGCACCATAGTTTATTTGACAGTCTACACCTACTTTATTTGACAGTCTACACCTACTTTATTTGACAGTCTACACCACACTTTATTTGACAGTCTACACCACACTTTATTTGACAGTCTATACCATACTTTATTTGACAGTCTACACCACACTTTATTTGACAGTCTACACCATACTTTATTTGACAGTCTACACACACTTTATTTGACAGTCTACACCATACTTTATTTGACAGTCTACACCATACTTTATTTTTTGACAGTCTACACCATACGTTATTGACAGTCTACATCATACTTTATTTGACAGTCTACGCCATACTTTGACAGTCTACTTCATATTTTATTTGGCAGTCTACACCATACTTTATTTGACAGCCTACACCATACTTTTTTGACAATGGATTTTACGCGAACCGTGAATGACTTACATATGATATACATGTGGATTGTTGTATTTGCTACTGAATTTTCCCACATCAAATTGCCTTTTAATAACTTATCTTGCAACTTGTTTTGGATTTGAGAGCATTCTGTCAAAATTCATTAAAGTATTTTTTAACATACGCTTGCAGGGTCTTTTAGGTATATGATTTTACAAAACTTATCTTTACTTATCAAGAAAGATATTCCTTATCTTTACTTTCTCTGCGTGGCAACAATGAAGGTATATACTTGAACGTAAACTGTGAGTGTGGTGATTTCATGGAAAGAATCTTCTTTTCGTCACTATCACTATGTATTTTCTAGCTATTTTTATTACCTATATCTCACAAAGAGTCCATGGAGATATTCCGGTGTTTTTGTGAAAGATTCAGGCCAAGAAATCACAACCTACTGCAAAATTTATTATCTTGACTTGTTGCATAATTGATTGTTACGACCTGTTGCAAAATTCATTATCATGACCTGTTGCGAAAGTTAATATCGTGACCTGTTGAAAAATTTATTACCATGACCTATGACAAAATTTACTATCATGACCAATTGCATAATTGATTATCATGATCTATTGCAAAATATATTATCATGACTTTTTTGAAGTACGAGCATGCACAAAATTACTGTGCAAGTTTTTGCTCATGGTCTTCAATCCTTTAGACCTGAACATTGTGAGCTATGCTGCGCTGCTGATGGGGTGATCTCAGAGCAGCCAAGATACGGCATCTAGAGACGGTTTCTAATTTAGGGGATAATCATTAAAAGTGATGATTTAATCCGCTATTCTACAGATTAACCGTTAGGGAAGCATCGGCTGAGTTCTTTCATGACTCATTAAAACATGCGTGGTGATATTTTGAAGAAATAATCGATGTTCTGCAAATTTTTATGTATGATTTAAATTTTTTGTTTCCACTTATTTTTTCCTTGCAAGGGGAAGGATTTTCTGTAAAAAATTTAAAACTCGAATGGTTAAAATGGAAATATGATTTATATCAATTTTAATAGCCCCTCAGCTTTGAAACTAAAATTCTCTTGCAAGCAATCAGCGCGTGAAAATATTATCGAATTTTATAACCTCTATCATAAGTCTCGTAGAATTTGCTTGCACTGCACGTCCGTACTTCGCTACGTGAGGGAAAAAGATGCGCTCACCATGCGATCTTTCATGGGCTTTCATGCGATTTTTTCGTCGCTTACGATCGAAACTAACGAGCGTCGGCAAGTTCTAAGCAAGATGAAAACCACGACGGACCTGGTGTTTGTACACAAACTAGGGCATCACTGCGAAAACTCGGCAGCGTTAAAAGTTTTCTTCTCTAAATGTGGAAAAATGAATCATAAAGTCCATCCCCGAGAGCAGAGGAACGCCCCATGACGAGAACTTCTAAACACAACTACGGAGTTCATATTTTTACATTTCGCCACACTGCACTACTGGGTAGAGGGGAGAACGTGTTACTAACAGCGTTTTTTTTCATGCTCGTATAAAATACAAGTACTCTGACAAAGCTCTTCTAATATTCTTTTAATGGGACCCAGCTGGTACGTCTAGCCAGTCTTCCCCCAGTAGATGGGGAGTCATGGAACTCTGAGCTAAATCCGACTCATGAATATTTTCTCGTTTTAGTTAACTGACGTGTAGACTTGAGTTTCTTTGCAGATAGGGGGAAATAAAACTTTACATTTAGGGAATAGCCTTAAAAGACGAGGACAATTTGCTCCACTGGTGATTCTCGGGATGAGTGTTCTTAGCAGTTCATATTTTGGAGCGCATTTTGTGTAGCATCTCGGCGCAAAGTTCTTGTGGGTTACATGTACATCATCACCTAAGTTTTGACTCATCATCGTGTACTTCGAACACATAAGCATTTGCACATTGTTGTCACTTGACTTCTGGCGCTCCCTGCCATTACTGAACTGTGTGCGCATATGTTTATCAAGACAATATTCCGAAGTAAGCAAAATAGATTATTGGTTAATTAAAAGCTACCTATCCACATGAAATGTGACCGAAAAATAGCGAAGAGAGGGGATCACTTAGTATGGACTCTAAAAAATGGAGAATGCGCGTACAAGGTGTGTTCCTACACAGAATCTTTTGTGCAATGAAACAGCAAGTTAAGAATGAATAGGAAGAGGAAACAAAGAAAAGTTAGCAAAGAAAGCATCAAAATGAAAAGAAGCAGCCTGGGCGCAAGAAAGAAGTTTCGAGGCTTACCTATAGCTCAAGTAACCTAACAGTGACCCCTATAGGGACGCCAGTCCAACATATAGCATACGATGACTTTGTTATTGTTGAATCCGCACGTGTACGTGCTTGATCAAAGAAATTGCAGGTAGAGAAACTTAATTTCTATTGTGATTAGCTTCCGGGGCAAGAAATTAGTCACCTATTGCTTTCAAGCTCTAATCATTTGCTGCGTTGAAGAATCGATTTTCAAAGCGGTAATCGAAGTTTAGCTTATATGGAAGGACTAAATAGACATTAGTTTTCATTCAGAGCTGGCAAGATATAGATTTCTTTCTAAGTTGATCCACAACGATGTGACGAGAGTAAGACGTATCGGAATGACGAAATTGGGCTATTGTATTTATCGGGCTAAGGTACACCCAGTGAAGGAAGTAGCAGAATTCACTAGTGCATGTCGCACAGATGTGCGGGTCTGCTAACAATTGGAAAAATCTTGTTTATACGGCAATTCAAGGTAAAATTATGGTCGGAAAAATTCTAACCGATCGGGACTGCGGCCGTGTGTCTCCAATTGTTCACCGGAATTGTTTTTTATCTTTGATAGAACAACTGCGAGGCGTCAATGATGCCCCTTCCCTTGCTACTTTTTAGGGAGCTCCATGCAATGAAATATGAAGCAGAGTGGCTCCTAAGCGGCAGATGTTAACGGCTGTCCACATAACCACTCGTTTAAACTCGGTCTAAGCACACCCACATTGGACTGCAGGGGAGTAGAGAAGTGTCATGAAGTCAGATGAATCCCGATTCTGTCTCTGTAGCGGTACAACGAGGAGGGACTGCCATGTTCTGGGGCTGTTTCAATTATGATAACAATTAGAAGTGGGTCCTTTATATGATGTATCTGTTAACTGAACAAGTATGGCTACATTTTGAGCTGCTAGATAACAAAGTTTAGCCATTTGCACAACATCTAAATAGAGAAAGACATATTGCTTTCCCTATCTTTCAAGATGAAAACTGCCGGGATGACTGTTTTCATTAATTGGCATGACAGTTATTCAAGACATGTCATGCATTTAGATCAGCTAGCTAAGTTTCCAGACATTAACTCGATGGAAAATGTACGGGACCCCTTAGAATAACAAGATAGACGTCAAGGAGATCGTCCACGTAATGTCGCCTCACTACGAGACAAGTTGATGCAAGAGTGGTTTGAAATCGACCAGGAATCCATATGGTGTACATTAGGAGACTTGCAGAGTCAATGCTGCCGACATTTTTCGTGCTCGCGAAGGTCCTACACCATATTAGCAGCAGGTGACTGATTTTTTGTGTGGAGAGTTTATTTTAATGAATACCCCAAAAAAACTCGTGAATACAGATGAAAGATGGCTCTTCGTTTGCGCATTGTAATATTCTGAATCTTCTTAACACAAAGAAAATTTGCATGTTAATTCTAGGAATTTATTTTGCTTAGAATTTGCAAAAACTACATGAACATACATTTCGTCGATGGGATTGTGGATTGTGATTTAAAGTTATCTTTCAGGGGGCACTGATGTAAAGTTGTATCATTTTGGATTGCAAGTGTTGAAACGTGCTTTATCACCCCAGGAAGCGACTGTTTAAGAACTCGGTCGTAGTGCTGCTACGAGCACATCAGCTCGGCCTAAGCCGAAAAGCTGTTCATTTACCTTCGAAGGCCTAGGGCCGTTTATGTTCGCTAAAAGTTTTATATTACTATGGAGGTCACAGAAGAGCACATTAGATACGTCATACACTATGCCACGCATAAGGAAGTAGATTATATACTTCTGCTTAAGGCGTACCTGAAATGAATAGATCAATAATGCCAGTAGCAAAGGCCTATGGCTTGTCAGGAGCAAGCGATTTTATTTGAAGAAAACGAACTAATAGTTGCACTGGTATTAGTATTACTAGTAATAACAGTACTAGTAGTGGAAGCAGTAGTAGTAAGGATAGCAACTCTTCAGTAACTCAGACTATCTCGCACCAAATGGAAAGGACAATTAAGTATGGACTGAGAGAACGGGGAATCTATGTACTAGGTGTGCTCCCGTACAAAATCCCCTGCGCATTGAAACGTCAAATTAAGGAGGATGAGAAAAAAAGATAAAGAATGGTCAGTGAAGGAGGCATGAGAATGGAGAGTTGCAAGTGGGTACGAAAGATAGAAGTCGCAAAGGCCTAGCTAAAACTGAGGTAACCTAATGATGTACCCCTGAGGATGCTAATCCCTATAGCATAAGATAAACAAGAAAACGAACTAATTGGTTTTTCGCTCACTATCAAATTTCATATCAAACTTGTTATTTTGCAATAACTTTATCATTCAAGCAAGCCAAAAATATTACAAAGGAATATTTGTTGAAAACTTAGCCATGGATGGCTGTAAATAATTATTTCTGATCTACATACTCGCCAATAAAGAGGAAATGATTGTCCAAGTCTTGCTACCGTTGATGGACTGAAAATAAATTAACAAGAAAAAAAATAAGAATAATATCACCTTTATCGCGGGTTACTAAGCTTATATATTATACTTTATTATTAGAGGAAAAGAGAAATTTCATAAAAAACGTCGAGAACGTCGAATTCAGTATAGCATTAACAATATAATACACACCATTACAATGTATACCTAGCTTCACAACATCAATTATTCGACTAATGTTTAACCGATTCAAGCTTCCTTAGTCTCGTTACATGCATATTTCAGTCAGTGTGATGTATTCATGTGGTCTTTTTTCTATTGCTGCGGCTTAATATTAGGCGAATTATTAATATTCCAAATGCTTGCATTTTAAGAGATACGCTGTATAAGCCGTATCAACGCCCAACATCCCCAGAGCCTCTCGGACTTCCGAGTGTTTGCTGTACTTTTGATACTCTGGAACCGAATGTTTTGTACATAGCTCGAATAATAACTTGATCGGATGAAGAATAATTGATAGAAGTTTAACTACTGTTTGATTCACTCCACGTAGTAGTGCTCAAGGTCTTTTACTTGTTGCTATTTCATTCCACTCGACACACAATACGAAGATGCTGCTACCACCGGTGGCTGTTGCGGTTCGGGAATGACTGCGTCTCCATGCGACACTTTATCAATACTTATCTTGAATATCTTTATGTCATGCCTTAAAAATATCTAGCGCACCTTAATATTCGAACCATTTTGAGCATGCTTTTACGAGATAAATGTGGAGTTGAGACTTACGTCGGCAGGCTTTGCGGTGGGTGATGGGCTTGTTGTGGTTGCGGAAGAAGCCTTCCTTGCAGTAGTGGCAGTGGCGGCCGGCGGTGTTGTGCCGGCAGCGCAGGCACACGCCGCCACTCACCCGCCCCGACAGCTTGTACAGCTCCATGTTGAACCGACACGTGCGGGCGTGTAGGTTGCACTTGCACGCTGTGGGTCAAAAAAAGTATAAATTAAAACTTTATATTCAACACAGAACAAGTATCATCTACATAACTTAGGAAACAGCACATACGCTTAAAAATGTTTTTATTTCCCCTAAAATGGCTTGTTTTATCCTTTAGATTTTTTACGGGCGTGTGGAGTTGAGCTGTAACAGAATTGAATAAGTAAATTCACTTTTCAAAATTATGTAATGATATGCCATAACGTCTCCGGATGTGAAGTATGATGAAATACCGAGTGTATTAGGGATTTTTCATTGGTAAACATTGCCCGGTTGTTATTCATGCGACCCGTTATAGAAGTTCTGTGGTTCAACTCGATTGCATAAGACAATAGTGAAATGTTGTAAATATTACATACAATTGACAGCTCTGCCTTCTTCAGATATTCTTTCATATGAAGAAAGCCTTCTCAATAGGTGTGAAATTGTGTTTTATTCTATCGAATTTTATTTCATGGTAGGGGGGACGAGCAGCAAATTTGATGGAACTCACCGTGGTAGCATTTGTACATTTTCTAATATTCCTAAGATAGAAGAAAATGTAACAATACTACGTGGGTTTTTAAAACATAAGTTCAGACGGATCTCATACAGTCACTTGAACATAACAATGTTGTAGGGGCACTTTCTGAATATTTTCGGCTGAAAAATTAAGCTGTTATGAAAGGCTTTGCAATCTTGTAGCTCTGTTTTCTGCTGCTAAATGTTCCTGCTCATTCGAGAGTATCTAAAATTACTACGCCTGGCCTGAAGTTTGGCGTAGTCGACGAGTTTCAGGCCTCGCAGAGGCATAAATGATCTCTAAGCATGCAGTAAGTCTGAGTTTTAGTTCAGCAAAATAAAAATGAATCGATCAAGATTTGACGGTCTCAAGGAGGAGGCAGATGGAATTACCCTAAAATGAAGAAAAAGTTTATTTTCTCTAAAAGTTCATTTTCTGCTGTGACTAAAATGACCAAATACTTAAACTTGAATGCCCAAATATAACGATAACTAAGCTACTATCCATTATCCAGTCACTAAGATACCAAAAAGAAAAAGAACAAACACTTTTACAAACAAGTGAATAAACTCGAGACAAAAAAATGTTGATATGATTCTCTTGCAGTTGTCCATCACGGGTTGGTCTAGGGAGGCCCCGGATTGTAATGACCCAGGTTCGTTAATGTATGCACAGCCCCGAAAGCACACACTGCTCGCCCGATGCTGAGTCTCGTGTCAGTTTGTTTAATGGCTTGATCTGTGTGGCGTATTCCAAGGCACAGACTACACACGTCAGCGCTATTGCAGGTCTTGCCGGCCGCGCGCCCGCTGGACTGCCATGTGTACATAAGACAGACTTCTCGCCCGTCCAGTTTGCCTTACAAAACTCAACACTGGCAAATTATAGTGCTAAGCAGCCTGCCGCACAAGCTTGTGGTGTTGAGTAAAAGAGAAAGTGACGGGCTTTAGGAATTCATACTGAAAACGCTTGCAGGAAGGTTATTCCTTATTTTATTGATCGCAGCTGAGAATATTCTTCATTTAAATTATAATGGTAAAATAGATACAAGATGCTGACATTTGCCCACACTCTCATTGGCAGCTAATGGCTGCCTTTCAATTAACACCCTCGGCATGTGCGAGAGCGTGCGTTGAACGGAAGAATACAATCTACCCTCCGGGAATAGAGCGCTAGATCGGTTCAGGCAGACAGCCGCTCTACAGTTGTCCCCGCATAGAGAAATATATGGTACCATATTTTAAAAATTATCGGTCTGGTAATAATTTCTTTTGAGCAGTGTCATGAATTCTTTTAACGAAATTGATTTAATCGAATTCTGTCTGTTTTAGTGCGAGTTGAGCTCACAAGTTACGCTATTTTATAATTGACTTTTAGTGATAACTTCATAAATAGAGGTCTATATATTCCTCCATAAGTCAAATCCGCTAATAATGATTGTTATGCAATGACACGGATATTCATTAGAACCATTGAACATTCAAGGAAAGATACAATACTGTAGGTATATCCTCGTGTACTGGTTGCAGGCATTAACACGAGCGAGCATAAATTAGCACGGAAAATATTTGCGTCATGTGAACCATATAGAAAGTGTTATCACGAAGCAAATAATAAGATGGTGTGGTGTTGATTTTTACTTGAAATGATCCTCCAACGTTTTGTACGTGGGACATGCTGCATAGAAAGACACCCACGAGACACGCTTGAGGGCGTTGGGCTGTTGAGAATCGCAGAACCTTCACAAATGCACTGACAATGTTTTACGGTGAGCTCGGGTCTGCCTTGGTGCAGTTTTAACATAGACTTCAGAAGTGAGAGAACCCAGAGTTTTTCATTCTGCCTGGAATATTCTGATTCTATTCAACACAGCGTCTGCCTGCTTGATGTACGAGGAAAATGTCTTGTTATATTATACATACAGTATATAGAGTGGGTGCAATAAATATCCGATACATGGTCATAAGTATAGTTACCATAGTTACACTACAGCAAAGCAATCGAAAATTGAGCATCCTAGGTATCTTTGAACGCTGAATACCAAAATGGGTAAAGAATACACAAATAACAAAGGATCGATATAATAACAGTAAAAGTTTTACACTATCGCCTCAACAGTATCCAACACAATCACGAAATTAGTTTTGAAAGCAATAATAAACTGTCATCGAATATTCCAGAGTGGCTGACGTGACAGGAATGCATTAGAACTTTCTACAAAAATAAATTTCTATCGGTGGCAGACATTGAAATTACTGACAAATTTGATGGCCTAGGGCTGGCTTATGAGCTGTGTTACAATAAGAGAAATTTTAGCTTTAGGCACTTCATTGAAGAGGAAGAAGTAGCGGATTTTTGGATTTAGGCCTGAGGGCGCCACTCAACGGGATAACAGATACAGTTCTTCTGTGGCAATTCCAGTATTCGTAACCGTTTGACAGATTGATGTCAATTCATTTGTAATGGTTTGGTTCTTTAATTAACTTTTATAGTTAAAATTAATTAAATTACGCAACTAGCAAAAACATAATTAGCAATGGCTGTCACGCAGAACTACACAAGAAAATCAATTAAAAATATATGAAGCAAAATTCCCATGAAATTGCAGTATAAATATTTAATGATGCGTTGATTGAAGACTCTATGCACTTTGTCATGTACTTCTACGCTCCCCTAAATTATTTATGCTAGAATTCAGGCGCTTACGAGACAGAATTTATGTGCACAAGCTTTCCTTCCCACACAAGCAATGACAACCCAACCGTCTGTCCAAACCATCATGTCAAGAACGAAAGAGCTTCTCTTTGAATCAGATATATTACTGTCATAATTTTTAAGTAGGCCAAAATCCTGCGAAGCTTTCGTGGAAATGCAACAACCGTGAGATATGAAAAAAATCACGGTTACAAAGTAAAAAGCGTCAAACAGTACGTTAGCAATAAAAAATTGACTTTCCGGACAGAGCGAGCCCTCGTTGAAAAAAATTTAAGTAATAAGTGATATATGCGAGAATTCTGTTTCACTTCACGAGTGACGATTACAGTAGTTTTGGCGAACAAAAAACAAGGTACATATATTGAAAATTATCGGTCTGGTAACAATTATTTGCCTGGAGTGTGATGAATACTTTTAACGAAATTTATTCAATCGAATTGATTCTGTTTTAGTGTGAGTTGGGCTTGCTCGTTACGTTATTTTGTGATAGACTTTTTGTGATAACTTCATAAATGGAGGTCTATATGTCCGTGCATATGTCAAATCTACTGATTGTGATTATTGTGCAATGACACTGATATTTATTTGAACCGTTGGATATCCACGGAAGGAAACAATAATGTACGCACATCAGACGTGTAGTAACTTTAGACTCTCCGTAGGCCTAGTGCAACTCGCAGAGCATTCCTTCAGAAGCGTCCTAGTCGCTGGATAATGACGTCAAGTTGTTTGGGGACGTCACAGTAGAGTGTTTGCCGGCCACAGAGCAGCTAATAAATCAATAGAAAGAGGGGGACCTTGCAGCTACCGAAGAAGAGCAAGGAAACCATCAGGGGGCAGATAATGACGTTAGATGCTCGCAGGCCGTAGGCTTTTTACCACAGACTTCTTCGTGTACGTGGGAAGCGAGAAGTAGGGGCAGAATAAGGAAGAACAATGAAAGCACCTGCATGGGAGAGTAAAATCAGAGTTGAAGAGAAAATAAAGACGAATATTTATTTAATGACCGCCGTGGAACAAAAGATACATATAACAAACGGTGAAGATGAGGCAAAGGAAGCTGTGAAATATGATCATAATCTTATGCTATGACGAGTAATGGACTGCGACTTGCCTATTTTTGTACGACAACATCGGCAAACACACGATTTTGGTGACTAGGCTATTGCCATGGTCTAGAATACATTAAATTGGTTCAGATGTTATTCAAAACACCAGAAGATAACAACGAATATGACAAGTAAAAACTACCAATGAAGCTATTTTTAAACTTACGTTGAAACGATATCATATTGAATTAATTGCAACTGTTCAATGGTAGGATACTGAATTTATGTGGAAGAAATCCAGTGGATGCAAACATTGTAGGAGTTTTTACGAAACGCATGCTTCAATAATCATTCAATTGATACTGTCCTTCCAGAGTTTATCAAAGATGTAAGTATCGTAGACCGGCTGGAGGCACACTGCCTTCCGCTTCCCAAATTCGTACCGAGAGCCCCGGACTAACAATTAGTGAGAGGACGATCGTAACATCGGACATATGTACTTACAGGTAGTATCAATTTTAGGAATAAATTGATACTACCTGTAACAAATTCTGTAACAAAGAACAAATTCTGCGCAGCACAACTATGTAAATTGATTCAACGTTTTGAGGTAATGCAATACATAGAGTGTGCCATCAAGAAAAAATACTCTCATACTTGAATGGTGCAAGCACAGAGCTCTACCAACCTGAAATTCGAGTGTCGAGGTACCTTTTTTTGAGGATCAGCATGCATCACTGTTTTATTTTTGATTTGTTAACTTGTGCGTCAAACTTAGCCCATTCAGCAAGAGAACCGAACGCTTTGCCGGGCTGAAACGGTTGAGGGGCTCATATATGTATGATCAGAGTCTCGTATTTCTAGGAGTAATAAGACCGTTTATCGTACTGGAATGGAGCTGAAATTTGCAAGCCGCATCTGTCCGAATTAAAAACAAGAATATAAAATAATTTTTTCCATTTCAGAATTAAAACACAAATATAGGAAATAAATTCTTCAGCCACAAAAGCTAAAGAGACCAGCATTAAGATTACGTATAATAGAATCTGTAGCCAAAAGTAGTATGAAGCCAACAACGCCCAGAAAATATTTTTATGAGAATCTTCACATATCGTTGCATGGAATTTGAGGGTTCTATTAAATGCATACGAAGCAAAATAAAAACAATCGCACCATAAACGCTGATATCGCAGAGCAAATGCGATATCTAAGGAGGAATTAAATACAGACGATTTAATTGAAACTGCAGGAACAGTTTCTAATATAGGAAAAGTTCTGGGAGCGCCGGGTGCTCAGTTATTATACAAGGGTACCCTGATGCTGCTGCGAAGATATCACATAAAACATAAATTTTGATTAATTAAAATTGTCTGAGGCTTCCCTACACTGGCAAAACGCAATGAAAAAATACCTGTAGGTAAAATGAAGTAATTTTATTGAAGCACAATAAAATGTAGAAAAAAAACAATGGAAGAATAAATATACTTGAAAAGAAGAACATTGAGGGGCTGAGTAAGTCATAGTAAAAAAAAACTAGAAAAAATGTTAAAAAAAAGAAATCATTATAATTTATCCTTTCTGAAACTAGCAAAATTGTACAGTGGAGAGACGAAGTTGCAATAATGAAGATGAAATAGTATTCACATGATACTTCACGGTCATGAAAGAGCCACGACAACTTATTCTGAACCAGTGCTGTAAAATGACAAATCCAGCTGTGCTTCCACCGAACCTATAGTCAGAAATGTTATATTAGCTCGCACGCATTTAAATTTCCTAGGTGGTCGAACAGTTATTTAGGGTGGGCCATGGATGTGGAAGCTCAAAAAATCGGTGTATTAAAATTCCTTCCAGGCGAGATGGCTGCTTGACATAACATTGTCGCAATCGCTCAACAGGAAGTAAAAATGTATCGCGAACGAAGCCAATCAACGATAATTGAAAAGTGATAATTTCCGTCTCCAATTTTTGCTTAATGATAAACGAAACAGAGTGACAAACTTCATCATATTACTAAAAAAAGTGATAGTACCTAAAAGTTGATCAAGTGTAAAATTAAATATTTTGGCACAAGTCTCATCCTTAAACTGCAAATATTGTTAAGGTTATTATGCAGTGTTAGTATTATTTAAATACACTTGAGTAAATATTTCGATAGAATGTTGACGTCAATGAAGGTTCGCGCTGATCTGGATAAAACACTTAAACTCTCATTAAACAAATTTTAATTTTGCATTTTATAGTTCCATTGCGTTCACAAATTGAAATCCTTACGTGACGAAGTGCGAAGCGCAAGCGCTTCAAAAGAACTCGTAATTGTATTTCTTTTCTTTTTTTCAGGAACGAGGCTTTTTTGCGTTCAACAAGCACTCTTTTTATTTTTTGCCGTTCCATGAACAAAATATTTGTTGTAAACTCTGTTTCGGTGCAGGATTCTTTGCCGAAAATCGAACGAGGTTTGGATACATTCAAGTTCGAAGCTGTTAGGATTTTACTGAAAATCGGACGAGGTTTGGATACATCCAGGTTAAAGCTATCAGGATTTTTTCCTGGTTTCCTGTAGCACGCACACGTGTGTTTCAATTTTTGTAAAATTATGAAATTAAGTTTTTTCTGCAATAGACGCGCCATAGCGCGACTGTAATTCATGTATGCTATAGCTTTTTTCACTGGATAAATCGTAACGGTTATTTTATTGCGTATGGTATCGTTTATAAACTTCAAATACAATATTTGCAATATTCATTAGTTTTCCAAGAGTTGGCAAAGCCTTTTAAAGTCAATCTTTTCTACTTACCTGTTTAAATTGTACGTTCAATCCAGTTAACTTTCACAATACCCTTAAACCTTCTCCAAATCATACACACTTTAACATATATATGCGCCATCTTCCGAGCAATTATAATAATTGCCAATATTTTTCAACATCATGAGTTCTAGTAACTCTCTTGAGCACGCTCTCATATCCTTTCTTTCCCACTTTCTTCAATTCTGTTATTCCATTTTGGCACCCTCTCTTCTTCTCGGCACATTCTGCTTCCTTTAAAAAGCACGCCTGGTCTGTTTTGAACAGCGTACTCTGTATCTCTGAGAGGAGCCGGTCCTGCCTGTGCGTACTACGTCCCTTTGTTGCCGGCGGGAGAAGGCTGGGTAAACACCCACCCGGGAAGCCTGTTGACGCAGCATGAGAAGAGTGCCACGTCGAATGTCCTCAGTCTGATAGCCCGCCGTGTCTTTATGAGGTGCGATCACCCGCCTCCTGTTTGTGCCCATCGCTGAAAAAACCTAATAGAATGCGCGTAACATCCTGACCATCTGAGTCAACTGAGCAAAAGAATGCTAATAACCCACTGACCGAGTAGGCCAGACCTTAAAGAGTAGGTCGGAGGCACGCTAGGACCTGGTAATGAAAGAGCTGTTTCGGTTCCAGCACTCGAGTTTTCTACGTTGAAGGCCAAATTATTACCGTCCATGGCACGAGGGACATTTGGGATCAAATATTCTAATTTTATGCTGTTTCCAATTATTGCAATATTTTCATTTTCATGAACAACCACAGTGAGAAAGATGATAACACAAGAAATGAATACTCGCAGTACCTCAACGATTGTGCGTCATTGATACCACCATATCACAGTGACTTCTATATTGCTAAGGTTCTAAATGTTGCAACATCCTTTGTTAACACAGTTTGAGTAGGAACAAAAACTGCTGGTGGCAACACTTCAGGAATATCAAACATATCAAACAAATCAAGAATATCAGCCATGGAACAAGCTGAAAATATTTAAATTGATCCTGCAAAATCTATGAAGTGCATCACCAGAGAACTTCAGGTGTCAGATCGTTCGTTAGAACCGCGGTGAGCGAATGGTCTTACGAAAATCGTACGTGGTAGGGAGGGCGTCATATCATGTCCCCCAAGAGACAAGATAACAGCGTGATCGATAAACCATGTGGCCCTAAGCCCACCTGATACCTACTCATGAAGCGTTGTTTCGAGATACACATTCTCACGATGACGTAGCGTCACTGAAGGCTGTAATTGTTGGGTGAAAACTGAAATCAATGAAGAAACTTGGTGTGCCAAGAAATCTGCTATTTCTGTCTCACACTTACGCTGTAGTAGTAGAAGATGCTGATGAATTATTAGAATAAATGTATCAATAAGCTTGTTGAGACTTCGTACAATATAAAATTCTTGCACAAAAATATGTGTTATAAAAGTACATAAATACGACGGCTCATGGAAGTTACATTATTTATATTTAAAACCATCATAAGTAAACGAATTTCGCCAAAAGAATGTATGTTGCCAAGAGAGAAACCCGAATCTCTACATTGGAACGGAAAAATTATGTTGCGCATTTAGGTGGTGTTGAACGGAGTCACGTTTGAATGCAAATCAATGGCTTGACAAACGAGGCTCACAATACACAGAAAAAGTATTCTGAAGCCTTGCATCTTAGCCATTAATTTAGGTCAGAGCGAGGTGACTTGCGAGCGAAGGCAGGATTCTCCCGCTGGCTTGTCCGTGCCAAGTCACTCTCGGGTGCCTTGATCTTTTCCGCTCCCAGACTTTCCTGGAAAAAAGGCTAGGTACGAGTCCAGTCTTTATCAGAGCTGTGTCAATATGTGCAGGCCTACTCACTGGACTCATTTCTCACACGTATCTTAGCCAAGTTCCTGCCTAGCTCTAGTGCAACTCATGCCCAATTTGGACTCCATAATTATTTTATAATTTGAATGTGTCGGCGCCCTCTTAAAGTCTACTACTTACTCAATCACACATCTCTCTCACCATACCAATCTTTTTTCCATTTTCTTTTTCAGTCTATCAAACTGTTAGTTTAATCTTATATACAGATTATTACTCTCATACTACACTTATTCTTTACCTCTATCAATTTGACAGCCTTAATATGTACAGCTTACTGACAGCAAAAGCAATTATCTTCTCTTATAGACTCTTTCTTATATTTATACTTAGCCCTTCCCTGTACTACATGATTTTCATACTCATAAAACCATCTACTGCATATCCATTCTCTCTCTGTCTTCCTTCTTAGCATTCTTGGCGATACTCGATTTTTAACAGACAAGCAACGTATCCCAATTATTTCTGCATTAAAAAATTTAATCTAACAGTTACTTTTTCAACGGTGATGTTCCCCAAATAGTCTTTCCTCGACTATACCTCTCACGCTTCCGTTCTTGTTATAGCTCTCCTGACCAATTATTTTACCAGTCGGCTCTGGAAATGGTTGTAAGCTAATAAACTGCTCCAAGATCCGACTCCAGACCTCTGAACAGGAACTCGAAGAACACTATTCTGTAACATTTTTTTCCTCATTCGAAAACAGCTAAAAAAAGCTGCTGGTGCCAGGTGCACCTTCACTGGCTAAAACAGCTTGAGATGCAAATATGGCCATGTAATGTTAGTGACTCACTGACGATGAAATCCCACTCGTATTATTTTGCAGATCAGTGGGTCAGAAAACTCAGTACGGCGATGGGGGGTAGCCGAGGCTTGAAAATTTAAACTACGAAACCAACAAGAACTAAAGATAAAAGCGTATACAAAGTACTTTACATTTTAAGATTTTCAAATAATTTTGTAGAATATGGATTAATGTAGTTGTAGTGGTAGTGAAAGCAGCGCTTCAAAAACTCAGTCTATCTCGCACCGAAAGAGTAGGGACCATTTAGTATGGACTTAGGAGAACGGGGATTCTATGCACAGGGTGTGTTCCCACACAAGATCCCATGCTCATAGAAACAGCAAGTTAAGAAAGAAGAGCAAGAAAAGACAAATAAGAACTAGCGAAGAAGGAATGAAAACGGAAGGAAGCAAAGTGGGTACGAAAGACAAAAGTCCCGAAGGCCTATCTAAAGCTGAGGTACCCTAGCAGTACTCCCTTAGGGGCGCTAGCCCCCATAGCATTGGATAGGCAAACCTAAATAACCTACCTCTATTGCCTATGGCCTATCCTATGCCCCCTGAAGGGAGAATATGGATTAAAGATTTCACTTTTTCAACAGAACTGTTTAAAACAGACGACTAAAAATTGACTGTTTTGAATTTACTTATGAATGCATATTCTATTTGTACATCCAAGCATACTTTTACATATATAAGCATTCGTCTATCTTCAAATGATAACTTTTATACTCTGTGACGAAGTTCAACTAGCTGGTGAATCTTGTTGCGGGATTTGCAACGAAGATACAGAAGCCATTTCACGTCCGCGGCAAAATTGAACTGCTGCTCTGTCATTGGGCCACTCACTTACAATAAATCGACAATTAGAGCTTCAATAAGGGCCCACACAAACCGATGAACACGCTTGGATAGCGGGTTGGAGGTTCGATTTTTATTCTCAAAAATGCGTTTCGTGACTTGAAATTTGTATGTCTTCCTTTAATGCAATAAACGTTTTCACGTCATCACATATTTTAAGCTGATTACTACACGACTAAATTACACTCTCGCTGCCCCGTGACGCACATGTTGTCGTTTGATATTTTGCTACTTTCAACTCAACTGCTGTTCTGCTATACTCAATTGCTATCATTAGCTCTTGTTTCTGACGTACAGGTGCGTCTTCGTTGATTATGCATGGGTTTAAAGTGCGTCCACTCGGAAGAACCTCTACGACAAGAAAAATTACGTCACAAATGCATACTACTAAAAGCCATTATGACGGGATGGAACGATGAAACTAAGCTTCATGGTGGCAGTGGATGAGCTAAGATAACAACGCACGTTGACTTTTCAGTGCAATCTTATTTTGGGAACGATCTTTCAATAAATTAGATTCAGCATCGTAAATATTTGCCGATAAGATATTTAAAGTACACTATTTCAATACCGCGTGGATATACCTCGGTATCTCAGTTATAGTGTAATTAGTAGGTTAGCTAAGCAATCACCAAGCTACCGAGGCACTCTGTCACCGGAATATACCTAATTAGAAAACAACATTTATATCTATATCTTAAAAAATGACATTTTAAGCTACAAAATCCATGGAGTGCCTAAAAATTATCAAACGATACACAAATCATCATAGGGAGAATTTTAATGAGAAAAAGTTACTAAATATAAAAGAAAGTTTTATTTCTTAAGAGATTACTAGGAACTAAATTTATTCTAGGTTTGTGCTCTTTATCTTGCGGTGAATGCTATTGCTAATTAATGGACTATTCAAATCAATACTCAAATTTTTTCAATGTTAATTTATTATTTTAGGAAACCAAATATTGTCTCGAACAAATTCACGAGTATATACAGAGACAAAACTTATTTCTATAATCGATATTTTTCTGTCTATACATTTCAATACATCTAAAGTATATTCTTAAAATAATAGTTCTCAATTTACAGATCTTTTCTCTTCCAATTGAACTTGAGTTCAGTTTTTTTTAATTTATTGTTTACATTTCAAGCAACAGTAGCAATCTGTCAACATGTGTTTGCGAATTCCACCGTCGAAAAGATATTGAAAGGTGTGTTGTATTTCCCGTGGACTTTTTTATCGTCTTCAATTTTCTATTGTTTTTTATTGATTTCCTCATCAGAACTACCTATTTAGGGTTAATTCACATTCATAAAACGAACATGAGATCGAAAAATAAACTGAAGACACATAATATATTTTAATTGTACCAATTTAAATGAGAAATTTGTCAAAAGGGTAATGAAGACCGTCCCCGCTCATAACTATGCACTGTGGCAAGATCTCGTAGTTAGCAACAGCATAGCAAGGAGCTTTTGCCGCTGTAGAAAACAGAGCGATCTTAAAAGTGTGGCTGTAGGAAAATTCAAAAGAAAGCTGAAAGTTGAAGACGTATGCATGAACTGTTGAAACAAAACTTTTAGCACATGGACTTCGGTAAGCCGATTTCATCAACAATATTTGGCAACGAAATACAATGGGAAATGAAATTTCTGAAATGGTTCCTGCGAGAAATTCGTTGCGTGAATTTGACTGCAAGTAAAAATCGAGAACGGATAACTTCAAGTTTTTATTATTGTATTATGCATCGGTATTTTGTCCTTTGTGAGTGAAGAAGCAACTTTCAGAATTCCTTTCAGCGAGAGGACATGCAAGATTTTTCGCCTATGACTTCATGAAATGCCGATATTTTCTAACCAGAAATGCTAGCGCTTATTTTCCAGTGAGAACCACCGTTCAGAAACGGCATAAAAATCAACAACCCTGACCATTTATGAACGTGTTGATCTATGAAAGAGAACTCAAGCCAATCTAAAATAACGGAGGACATAGTGAGATCCAAGAAGTCCAGTTTAGTCTCAGCTCGAAACTACGAAAAGTAGCAGGGGGCGGAAGACAAAGTCTCGTCTTTTGTGTCTGGAAAATTGGTTTGAGTCGCAAACTGCAGGGATCACCGAGCGCTGGTCATCAAATATTAGCGCTGGAAGCGAGGGTCGCGGCGGCTGTGTCTACACCGGAGGAATACGGGACGAGCTGGGGGACGTGGGGACGAGCTGGGGGACGTGGGGACGCGCTGGGGAATGGGAGGGGCTCTGGGTGAGGCAAGAAGGATGAGGGATTTGGGGAGAAGTGAAGAAGCTGGATCGAGTTTTCAATGGATGATATGCTTGTAGAGCAAGGCACGTTTGACGAAGTTGAGGGAAACGATTAAAATGTGGACGTAGGAGAGGAAAGAACGAAATAAAAGAAGCAAGCGGGGGTGAAGGAAACATAGTTTAATTGAAGAATATGAAAATAAAGGGGGATGGAGCTGAAAGCGTATTTGAAGACCGAGTTATAGGATATATAATAATTTGAGAAGTTTATAAAAAATGAAGTAAATAGTAAAGGATGAAGAAAATGCATTGAAATACTTAGAGAGAAAAAAGAGAGCTCCAGGAACACAAAACACAGAAGCGAAAAGAAATAAATTCCTTGGATGAAAGGAAAAAAATGTAGAAAAATTAAAACCAACACAAAAAATAGACAATTTTTATTCAAGTGTCATTGGCAAATCAAAAACATGAACGCTTCTGGAATTTAATAGATTGATTAGTCGACATGACACAAAGCGAGCAGCAGGTTTACACCCGAATACCCTTTCCATGTGCGCGCTCACATTCAAAAATTTCCAATTTTAACAACTGTTGTTGGTGGAATAGAGACTCGGTCCATGCTAGAGAATCATATACGAATATTCAAAACTAATACACTGGCATTTCGAAATATATTAACCATTATTATTTTCCTTGTACATCCGTAATTGGAGTTGTCTATTAATTAGGTGACAAGTACATGCGCACACGTTATGAAAAAGTACTCTCCACAATAGCGGGCGCGGCAAATGGTCTGATTCACTTGATGGTTTAATAAGAGTGAAATAAGATGGAAAATAAACTCGAGTATTTTCAAACTCATAACAAAGAATTAGAGAAATATATCTATATTTCTTCTATAGAATGACGTATACGTAGAAAATAAATGACTTCCATCTATTCCTAATTTTATTTTGCTTATATGAAACTATCACATGTGTCGGACCATTTTGTTGCGCCCTACATTAGCCCAACGCTCCACGCTTTCGTCTGGCACTCGAAATAGATATTTAGCGACTCACTCCTCGGATGTTTCCATGCTTGTGGCACCTCTGGGGATCCTCACACGACCAGTCAATGTCTGAAGACAATGTCGTAAAATACTCAAATATGGATATCGAATGCTACCTTTGTTCTCTATTCTGGAGTCAGGTCTCACGTTATGGGACGGACTGTACAGTCTCATAGTCCCTTCCGACCTGACTCCCGAATGGAGAGCAAAAGTAGCGTTCGATGCTCATATTTGGGTGTCTTCCGACGCAGTCTTCAGACAGTGGCTGGTTGTATGAAAAGCTCTCAAATACCTTGCGGAGATTGAGTGTATGGGGCTGAAAATGTTCGCACTGCAGAATGAACTTTAGTACTTCCAACACAGATGACTTGCGGCGCATCGTTGGGTTTCCGATGCCTTACGACTGACGATGCTTGAGTGGCGAGAGGCTTGAGCTTCCCTTTACAATAAAATGGAAGCGGCCATAAATTTATGTTATCGAGAGCTATTGAAAGATCTTGACTAATGGTTGATTTCGTAAATTTATGACGATTCTAATTGATTTCAATGTATTTCAAAGATATGGGGGGAAGATGATAAAACTTTATGCAAGAATGTCACACACGGGAGTAAATAACAGACAGGTAAAAGGCGTTAGTAAGCACCAAGGAAAAACTTGCTGCAGGCAAAGAGAAGTAGTACGTCATTGGATAGCGGAGAGGAGCGACCTATCAAATAAGATTACTAGCGAATTTAAAGATCCCTATTTACTTAAGACCCCTGTCTAGAGGTTCTTTTAAATGGGTTCCAAAAAGAGCAGAGAGAAGGAATCATTCAGCATGGACTAAGCTTCTCGGATGAAAAATTCGTCCCCTGTTGTTGTTCGAGCTCTTTTCGATGACGACAACATCCGGGTTTATCGGGCGAACCACCTAGAACGACAAGTTAGACTTCATGAGGATCGTCCACGTACTGTGACCGCACTACAAGATCAGTTGCTGCAAGAATGGTTTAAAATCGACCAGGTGTACATTAGGACACTTGTAGACTCAAAGGCTCTCAGAATGGCCTCCATTATTTGTGCTCGTGGAGGCCCTACACCATATTAGCAGTGGGTGATTAATTTTTGTCCGGTGAGCTTATAAAGAACATGGACTTTACATACAAAAAGTGTTCCCCCAAAGGATCTCTTTTACATAGCAACAGCAAGTTTAAAAATGAAGAGGAAGAAAAGAAAGAAGAAATAATGAAGAAGATTTGAAAATTGAAAGAAGAAATAACGAAGAAGATTTGAAAATTGAAAGAAAAAAAGTCCGCACAAAGGACCGAAGTCTGGAAGGCTTTTCTATGGCTGAGGTACCGCTATAGAGACGTCAGTCCTCATAGCATACGATAGAAAAACTTGACCAAATTATCTCTATAGCCTATCCTATGCCCCTCGAGGGGAAAAGGCTATCAAGGCACATAATTTTTTTTATATAAAATGAAACTGTGAATAACAGAATTAAACTCGTATCATAAACCAACCAAAACAAAAACGCATCACACGCAATCTTCGACTTAATAACATCAGTTTCAAAGAGTGACAACTGATGAAGAGATGAACGGCCGGAAATTATTGGGCCGAGCAGCACATGGATTATCTAACATTGAGTCTTATGAAAAATTATGAAAATAACATTGCAGACAAAACTTAGTACCCCCAACTTAGGAAAGGAGCTGCATCAATATACTCATATTTCAAAAAGTATTTCAAAATGACAACTAAAGCATTATAGGCTGAAACTTGACCGAATTATCGAAGAAATTTAAAAATCCTAAAAACCAGAAGGTATCCTCCAAATGAATGCTTTGTAGCTCGAATATGGCCAGAGCTCGCATCCGTGGTTGCATATGTACCGTTTGTCCGCAGAAATTTACATCTGTTTTGAGAAGAGCGACTCTTAGATCTCCACTCATCCTGCGACATAAATGCAATTCAACCGCGGTCGGGCAAACTGTCAATCATCACCAGGCCTAGAAATCAGAACATCGAGGGTACACGGCAGAGGCAGTACGACTCAACCTCAAATTCGTTAGACTTTCATAGTAGTACAGTATACACCTAAAAATAAAACCAGCAGCCTTCTAAGAATACAGGTAAAAGTTTGAGACACATAAATTTGAAATAAGCGATTCTGCGTGGAGAGTTGTTGCAGTGAGAACAACCGGCCTCATGAACAAGCTCGGTTCTCAAGAATAACTCGGCCAGGGCTTCTGAAAATGACATCAGAGAGGCAAGAATGCCTGAGAAAGTGCGGCTTGTGAAGCGAGTCTTGTATGACTGCCTGTGAAATGGATCTTCCAGCGTCTATGTGGCTCCGGAGATCATTGAGGCACGATAGCGAAATGAAATATTCAGTATTGCGGTCATGCTTTGGAGAGTGGGAATGGGGGAAGCGTGCGCAGGGCTAAGAAATGTGTAGCACGACAGGAGGGAGGACGGAGAATGGAGAGGAAAAAGAGGGGCAAAGAGTAAGCAGGAGGAAAGAGAGTTAGACGGTAACATAGAGGGAAGGAGAAACAGAAGAATGAACGGCACGGAGGGACAGCTGCAGCGGAGGGAGGAGGCACTGACGCAGGGAGAGGAACGGGATGGAGGGACAGCCACAGAGGGTGGGGAGGGGAAAGAACCAAGGAGGCTGAAGAAGAGAGAGTGGCTGGGTGGAGTTGTATAAAAAATGCGAATAAGACGCCGGAGCTAAGCGTAGGTATGTGATATGAGATCGGATGGGAGATGGTGGCAGATGAGGTATTAATAGCAATGGATAACGCCCCGATAAAGCGATAACACAGAGGAGCTCATTTTGAACAAGGTGCTGATCTCTCTACATAATACAATGGACAACAAAGGCACGCTACTAGTTAGAAAACAATCTGTAATCAAGAAAAGAAATCAAGAATTTCGCTGACACGGCTAATAGGATTTTACTACTAAAAGTGGACGTCGTTCGTAGATATCGGGAGATGATAAATGCGCGTCAGCTCAGCAGATCGTGCCGCCTTATTCAGAGCTGCGATGGTTCTGAACAGGAGTCTCAGGGCTTTTGTCCACCCAAGATGATTTTCAAGCTATCGTCTTATGCAGCGCCCTGTACGTCAAGCCAGAGATATCATTAGAAGCAGTTACTGCTACAATCTTGTAAAATCTCATAACCAAACTTCCGAGTCACATAAAAGTGTACAGAGCGACGTAGAACAAACAGTGCAGTGTGAAATAGATGTACACAGCGCGATATAGGACAGTGTATTGTGATATAGAACAGTACAGTGCGAAATAGAACTGCACAGTGCGAAATAGAACTG
>VOMN01061672.1:0-23377 GCA_014899125.1 Orchestia grillus
GTGTGAAACATTGAGTGCCTGTTACTGGCTCTGGGGGGACTTGTGGGAAACATTGAGTGCCTGCTATTGGCCTGGATAGACTTGAATGAAGCATTGAGTGCCTGCTATTGGCCTGGATAGACTTGTGTGACGCATTGAGTGCCTGCTATTGGCTTTTGAAAAAACATTAATAGGTCAATGGAGCAATTTTGTTGACAAATAAAATACTCAATAAGAAAATAAATCATTTGCTCTGATTGACTTTCTGGTGCCAGCCTTTATATTGAGTCAATTATTTAGCACCGTGCATACTGTGTACTGTACATGCACTTTTTTTCTTGCGTTTGATGTTTGTGGAGTACACGAAGATTACAATTATTTCACTCAAACACGACTGGCGTGGAGCCCACTCATGCATTTCACTGCGTGGTAGCCCAAGTACATTGCTAATTATCTAATGCTGATCCCCACGATGAGCGGTAGAACCATTTCCAGTCCAATAACTATGTTAATTGAAGTATTGCATTCCGACGGATAGACATTTTCCTCATTATTGCAGCTTGATAAAACTCGAATATAAAGTTCCACCTCATCAATCGCAGTCGTTCCTCGGTATTTCTTTTCATTTTACGATATCAACGGACACCGTCAATTTCACGCTTTCAGAGTCTTCACCTCGTAATTACTCGTCATAAGCTCTTAAAGCTTAATAAGCTTTTCTTATTATCGCCTGAAAAATACGATATAAGGAACCTCATCAGCGACCGCAAAGTGGGGCCCCGCCGCTGCAACTTCCATCGCTCGCTGCTCATCAAAGTCGCAGCCTCAGGGTCCAGAAAGTTGCAGTGGTGCACACTCCACCTGCGGCCCCCGTGTCGCCGGCAACTTTAAATCCCTAGCCCAGAGTTACTTGGTCTGGGGACAATTCCATGCTAGAGCTTGGAAATTTCCCTCCGAAAAGATAATTTTTTTCAAGAAATGCTACAATTCAATTCGGTTAGACTCAAAGTTGTAACTGTGTTTACTTTAATTTTTGTGAATTCACAGAACGGTTTTCGTTGAATTGCATGTTGACAGGAGTAATGAAGCTCTTTTTAAAATTTAATTTTTTAGTGCCACTGACCGTGCTACTTACATTACTGAAAATGGAAATAAAAAACGTTTTTGCGCCAAATATTTCCCAAAAAGAGTTTTTAACTGGGTAAACTGAGTTCTGGGGAAACTAGATAAACTGGGTATTGGGGAAACTGGTTATTGGGGAAACTGGGCAAGCTGTGTATTGGGGAAACTGGGTAAATTGAGTATTGAGAAAACTGGGTAAGCTGGGTGTTGGGGAAACTGGGTTCTGGGGTAACTGGGTGAGCTGGGTGTTGAGAAAACTGGGTGTTAGGGAAACTGAGTTTTGAGAACACTCAGTAAACTGGGAATAGGTGGAACTGAGTAAACTGGGTATTGAGAAAACTAGAGAAACTGGGTATAGGGGATTCTGGGTTTGAGAAAACCGAGGAAACTGGGTATTGGGGAAACTGGGTAAACTGGGTATTGGGGAAACCAGGGAAAATGAGTAAACTAGGTATTGGGGAAACTGGGTAAACTAGGTATTGGAGAAACTGGGTAAACTGGGTATTGGGGAAACCAGGGAAAATGAGTAAACTAGGCATTGGGGAAACTGGGTTACCTAGGTATTGGGGAAACTGGGTATTGGGGAAACAAGGGAAAATGAGTAAACTAGGTGTTGGAGAAACTGGGTAAAAGTGTGGTTTTCTAGCTTTTCTCTCGATCGTCGACGATTCACTAAACGTTCACATATACAAATAGCTAAAAATCACCAAATCACCTAACGCTTTCCATGTGGGAGGAAATGGTTCTGGTATCTGATTTAATTTGAAATAGGAGTGTCTACAAACATGGCATTTCTTTACTTAGTGTCATCGAGGCGTCTTTAAAAAGTTTTTCCCTATCAAAGCAAGTAATTTCCTGCTCGCAGGATGTGTGATAAAAGTGAACTTTTTTGATTAAAATTGTCTGGCTAATTTACGTTATCAATTCATCATGGTTCCCTGTTCATGAATCAACCTCTTCTGCAAAAATTATTAAGTGGTCACAAATTCCAATTCTACACCAATTGCTACAGAATTATTTTAATGGAATGAAATTTAATAGTTTGATTGAAGTAGTTGGTATCGCAATCAATAACATTCATAAACTTCTTCAAATGATGTCATCTTGTAATTACTCCAAAGCAAAAAGTTCCAAATGTTTAAATGATTCTTATATGTACATGTTCACGTTCACATGCGTTCATGATGAAGCCGAAAAAAGCATCAATATATTTTTGCATAGACAATTTCGACCGCTTGAACTACTGCAGGTAAAGGGTGAAACACTAAAAACGGTTGGAAAGTAAGGAGATGTTACTTATTATCTCGTTAACGTATGTAGGTGGGGTTGAATATATAATACTCAAAAAGATGTTTTATCGATTTGAATGTTACATCATAAATACCTCAAACATTAAAAACCTTGAACCACTTTTCTTGCACGTCACTCTCTATGCTTGTACCAATAGATACTGCCACGGTTGTGGATCCGATATGGAGCATAACTCTACGGATAATGCATCTAATATTTAATTAATTATAGAACTTCGCAAAACGAGTGTTGAAAATACGGCTATGTACATCAAGGTTGAAAGCAAAAACTGGTCAAAACTTGGAAAATATTTCAGGAGTCTATGTATTACGAAACATCAATTAACAACAAATCTTTTCATGTGACTTTTCTAACATATTTTTAGTGTCAGGGAATTTCTAACTTTTCAGGCCTTACTTCCGACGGGGGACCATGCGCATTCATCAAAATAACAGGATAATTAATAAAATTTTATTAAATGCCATTGTTTCATAAAATTTTACCTTGGTTAGATAGCTGTCTGTTTAGATAACTTCCTGGCTGGATTACATGTAAGTTATTTTTTAAGAAGGTTGATTACTTTTCACCACCAAGTTCTTGGTTGGGTAATTGTCGCATCACTCGAAATTCCGGCGGCCAAACACTGACGGCTTCTCGTATGCAGAATTCTTACTGCCCGTCTGATGGTGAGGCTTTAAAATGAAGTGTATTTCAAAACATACTTCATAGTATAACAACAATTTCATAATTCATAATGTTGTGTATTGAAAGCAATTGTAATGAAGATGCATAAAACGTGTTTTGGTTAACGTGACGGAAAAATTATGTACGTAAAAGGATATACATAGTACTTTAAGTTCTCCTGGGAATTTCAGCACTGTTCATATGTCCGATGGAAATGTTTTCATTTCTATGGTATGACTCGCTTGATGACCACGTTCATGATTTTCAGATGAAACATTTGTGAAGGAAAGTTTTACGGATACATTACTTATTCTTTCAGAAATGCTTACAGCACAGTTTTTGGCGTATCATAAATAAGTGATAGGGTCCTTAGCATTCTCCAAAGAGTCAAAAACCAATAATCGGGTAGAATTTTCAAATCCTTCTATAACATCATTAATCATAACAAAGCTAACCGAGACCTTGATGTACCCCATCAACTTCTACCTTTGATCATTAAACGCTCATGTTGATATCCCCCCCCTCTTTTTTCAGTTTAGTTTAAGATTTTATGTAAAATCAACGTTCCGTAGCCTAAATACCCGGTGTAGCCTTATATATATTGTCATCAAAAATACCTCTCGCTCTCTGATGACGGTTGGAGCAAATCCATTTAAAGCTTGGGCCAAATTAAAAATTTTGCCTCGCTGTTGTTATTATAGAAACGAAAATGTAACCTTCATCCATTCACTTAGATAAGATATACAACTGATTAAGTTTTTATTTGTAAGTTCTCAATATGTGTTTAAAGTGCAATATTTTTGTGCATAGGTAGGTAAAGAAATGAACATCTGTCCACCTCTATAATACAGAGACACTGATTATCTTGCATTATGTCATGCACACGCTTCAGTAATAATACGCGAACGGGAAGGAATTAAAAACTCAATTTCATAATTCTCAATTTCATAATAAATGGGAGGTTTTCTCAGTATTTAAATGGGAGGTTTTCTATCGTATCGTGCTTGCAGTTCATCGCTAATAAAGTGAATGAATTTTTTTTTGTTTTGGATGCTTGTTAGGAAAGGAAGAACAATCGTTGGAGGCTGCGGAAAAAAAGTTCGAAGTATTAAAACTTACAAAGGATTCTTATACGATGTATTGGATGCGAGATTGGTATAGAGCTCCGACTTTTAGTTCGCTTTTCTTAGCATCGTTAGAGAGCTCACAGCACGGGGATTGGAACACAACTCTTCCGCCACTCCACCGAAATACAACTTGAGCCAAAAAATAAATAGATAGAGAAAACTGAATCCATCAAAAAAAAACTTCAGTTAGAGAGGACTGATTGTAAAAAATAATTTCGAAATGAACAATTTTGAACCTAAGGCTCATTTTGACTGAACTGACAAAGGAAGTCAACTTCATGTTATCGGTTGTTTAAAAAAAAGGAAAGTGTGAAAAATTTCCGCTGCACTCAAGGTCGTAGATAAAGAACGTAAAAAAAGTCATTTATATTTTCAATGCTAATTTTTAAATTTATATTCAAGATAAGTACGTTTGATTAAGGAACAAACAATCACCACGGCGAAAATAATTAAGTATTCTAACTAATCTAGTCGGAAGAATAGATTTTATTTACCTTTTCATGTATTTTTGCATTATTCATCGTTAAAAAAGTTCAGCTAAAACGTTTTTAAAAGGATTAAAAATTGTTTTAGAAGTGATTGGAATTAAGGAAGATATAAATTACTCCATCAGTGCAGCCAGGCTTTTGGGGTAACTTCGGGGACGAAATGGGGCTTTGGGAGACCTTCGGGAAGACCCAAGTCGGTCTAGCTAACTCCAGGGGAGCACCGCGGTCCTGGCAGACTTATGGCAGACCAAGTCGATGGGCAACCTCGACCAGCAAAGTTCAACACACGAGTTGAAGCTGAAAAAGTAACAAAATTCTGAGCAAAGAATAAAAAATAGTAATATGGAAATATTGAGGGCTGTTTAAACAGATTCAACCTAACCGAAAGCAAGGGTTACGTAATCAAGCATCTCCACGATGGAGCCTGATTATATAACTACCTGTGTTCCACGATAAAGATTTCAAGAGGCGCTAAATGAAATCAGATTAATATGCTTGTTGAAAACTCGGAATGGGAACAAGAATCAAAGAAAACAAGGTGGACTCATTGCCCCGCAGCATTCGCTGGAGGACAGTGAAGAGAAGAAAGCGCCTTTAGATTAGACGTGTTCCTCAACAGCTCACTATAGCATATAGCAACAGCTCACTATAGCATATGTTCACTATAGCATATAGCAACAGCTCACTCTAGCATGTGACCGCGGCATGCCAAATGATTCGAGTTCCTCAATGATGTCACAAGCCTGAGCTATTGATGCAACCAGTGTCTTGAGACTGTTTGGTATGCAAGAGGATGAAAGTAAAGAGAAATCAGAAATAGGCAAGAGCTTTGTGTGGAAATATAGTGAGCTTAGTAAAATTTAAATAATTAAGAAGCAGTTGGGAATTTGAAAAAAATTGTCGATAGAAATAATTAGAAGTGTCTCAGGTAGGGTAGGATATAAGCCATGAACAGAAAAGATAAATAAGCAGTAAGAATTGGAATCATATTGATATCGAGAAAATCCAATGGGTCACGGGTGGTCTAGTTAACATTAAAAATTTGGGATGAATTTTATTTCTCGACAACCTGATTTCTTTAGTCACATTCCTCGTGATTGCAGGTCACGAATACTCTGGCTCTCATTCCATACATTCTTCAGTTCCACTTTGAAAAGTAGTCCTACACCCTGCCTCCCACGTCGCCTATTCCAGACTTTATTTTTTACGACTTGTAGTAACGGGCGACGACGGCCCAACCTACCGCCTCTCACGACTCCTAAGGGCGCAGCTCTACGCTTTCCGCATGTGCACAACCTGGGATTATGTACTTTGTATGCACAACCTCGGATTGCGTGCGTTGAATGCACAACCTGGGATTACGTGCGATGTATGCAATGAAATGGCAAGTCCCAATTTTGCAGAGGCGAGTTTCGGCAGCTCGTTGAGAAATTATCGAGCCTCTAAAATCCACAACCTTTTCTGATTACGTATTGGGGCTTCTGATTACGTAGTGGGGTTTCTGATTACGTAATAGGGTTTGATGCCGCCTGAGGAAGGCTACGAAATGACTTACTTTTGTAAACTTTCCGTCAGTTGCGTCAGTGTAAGCAGCTATGTACAATACTCAGCTGTATATCATACGCTCAGTAGCTACGTACATCTCGATCACAAAGAGCTAAAGAACTGAGGAGCCGATTCCTCTGGAGACAATACACAACGGTGCTGTATATCCTACAAATTTACTTTATAAAGAAAATCCTAAGGCTTAGTGGTCTCATACTAACGAAAAAAAAGTGTTACATTTCTCTAGCTTCCAAGTTCTTGTGGTCGTTACAGAAAGGGAAACCTGAGTATGGGTGAGATGATGGGATTTATAAAGGAACTAGTAGAGTCGCTCCGCCAAAAATGGGAGGAGAAATCATGTTCAATTCTTAAGGTGCTCTCTTATTCACGATAACTCTGACAAGAAAAAATATTGTTGTTTTCGGTAGCACTGATACGGACTGCCTTATCTGACAGTCTCGCTATTACGTACTTTAGGAATACGGACCCGGGAATTTTCTCCTATCTAAATCCTTAAGAAAAGTGACAGAGAGACTGACTATTCAAATGACCGACCAAGCCAGAAGCAGCTGTGTATAAGTATATAACTTGATTTACTACCGACTTCCCTCGCGAGCGTTACGAGGGAAGCGATAAACACTCTTAAAATCAACCGTCCTATCAAAGAAGTTCTGAGACATACAAATGAGGATACTTCTTCTATTTTGTCTGACCTTTTCTTGCAGCCGTTATCGTAATTTTTTTTGCAAGAATTTTATGCATGTAACAGAAGTAAAATGCTGCTAGTGTAATATAGTATAATAACTGCAGTTATGAAGTAATTTAATTAATTTAAATAATTTTTTGCCCGTTCACCTAAAATAGTCATCATTTGCAAAGGTGGTTGTTACACTAGTACGCTTAAGCGTGCTGAAAGTTATTTTTTTAACAAAAAATATTTTTTCAACCCAATTTTTCCTTCAGCATTAAATGTACGGTACGAGTCGCATATAACCTTCGATAGTCTTCCAGCATTGCGTGGGACACGAGGGCTTATGAAGTTCCAGTGAAGGACAGAAATACATTTGCCAAGAGCCTGGGTGAGGGTCAACCTAATCGTGCGCTAAAGATAAGCGAAGAGCTGTAACTTTTGTCCTAATTTTTAACGGTGCACGGCGCTGTTAAAAGTAACTTCAGAGAATCTGTTGCAGTTGGGCTCCTGTCGAATTGAAGCGATATTAATGCATATTCGAGACGGATATTTTTTATTCACTAGGAAGATACAAATATATTAAAACTGCGTTGGTTAACGGGAAGAAGTTTTTTGACGAAGTTAGACAGACAGTGTACCCATGACGTCAAGGAGTTGAGGCAACAGGGAAACAGCGCCAAGCGTAATGCGTGGGGAACTACCCGTGTGACGCAACAACTTTAAAACCAGTGCGATGCTACAACTTTAAAACCCGTGTGTCGCAACGAGATGAATATTTTGAGCAGTGCGCTACTTGCAGGCCACAGCTCAACACGTTCCCTACGTAGGAATGCTGCCAGTTAGGCTGTTTCATTAAGGGCGCTGAATCTGACTGCGACAACACTGACTGTCGTGTTTTGAAACTACACGCGCCTGCATCATTTTTGCGCGCTCTCTCTCTCTCTCTCTCTCTGTCTCTCTCTCTCTCTCTCCCTTTCTTTCTCTCAATGCTCGGATATATATAATTTGACTAAATTCAAATTCAAATAATATGGTTTAATGTCAACACAAACGCAATAGAGGACGGCACCCGGATAAACCATTATACAGCAGCCCATGATTGGTGCACCTGTGGCCCAGAACGAAGCGACCGTATCATTGGTGAGTAATTGACCGATTTCTCCATTGACTCCGCACGTCGTGCATCACAACACCGCCGTACAAACACGACCCTCTGTCGCTCTAACTTGTGTTGACATCAATGCTCAGTATTGTGCCAAGTCAAGCGCCGTGAATACCCAAGACGGTTTCATAAGCTCGGAGTCTCAAAGCGGTCAGTTTGTAACCTGTACGACGGATTACTCGGATTTAAGACTAACTGTTAAATTTGTATTTCGTTTTCGTTTGATAACTTTTCATGTTTAGTTTTCGATATCAGTTTGCTAGACAAGGTGTACGTTGAGGAGGAATTTTTGCAAAAGCAAGTAACATTCCGTCATCATAAATTTTGAGTTGTGCTCCTAGGAGAAAGATTAGTTTTTGTATATACAGGTATGTCTAGTCCTTGCTTGCACGGTAAAAATTTGTTTTGCGATACACATTGCTATTACGTATGAGCCTAGTGTTATTTTTAGTGCATAATCTCGAAGAACAACCACGCCAGTACCTATATGTGCGTTTGTACCAACAGAACGCTCACTCGCTAAGTATTTAGCTTTTAGATGACGTTCATTTGAGTTGGCTCACCTGTTTCGACTGAGATGGGAAATATTTCTCTCATGCGAGCAGAAACTTGTTTCTTTCGAATTATTTTTTATGCTTGCAGTTAGTTATTTCATGTGAGAAGATATTTATTTTATGCGATCAGATATTTGTTTCACGTGAGCAGATATTTATTTCATGTGAGCAGACATTTATTTCATGCGAGCAGATATTTATTTCATGTGAGCAGACATTTATTTCGTACGAGGTGATATTTATTTCATGCGAGTAGAAACTTTTAGAATTTAAATCCTCGTATTTTGCTCAGTATTGCGCTCTTAACTTGTCTACAAAATTTACGCCTTCCAGTGGAACGTGGGTGAAATAGCCTGGGAAAATAGCGTTTTGCAATGGAATGGCCGCACCTATTGTGTTTCCACTCCCAGTTCATTGCTCGATTGAGCCACTTTCTCCCCTCCCCACTTTTCTCCCCTCCAGTTCCACNCCCACTTTTCTCACCTCCAGTTCCGCTCATTTCACTTTCTCTCCTCCAGTTTTACTCATTTCACTTCCGCCGACAATGTCCGCATTTTTGGCAAACACATTTTACAAAAATTCAGCTTCTACCAACAGTATCCCTCAAGAGAGGAGGGAAATGTAGTTTCGAGTAAGAAATATGTTGCGTTTGAATGGGCTTGGGGGACTTGATTTAGTCGAGATCAGTTGAAATACAGAAAAAGATCTTGAAGAGGATTTCACTCTAAAAACAAGGCGTGTTTTTTGAATGAGAACTAATTTAATTTTAAAAGTACATTAGGCCATGCTATTGAAAAATTGAATTTTACGTGAAAGAATGGACTGTAATATCTATATTAGGTTGTTTGTATGTTTTAACTGCTTATATTTACACAATATGAACGGAAAGAAAAGGTTTATGCAAATAATTTGTTCAGTGAAGCAGTTTTCATCACAATGTTCAGAGAGTGCACGGACATTTTACGACTTCAGTTAATAGAAGGATATATTTACAGGCTTAGGAACGAATTACTTTAGTACAATTTTTTCAAAGAATGAAACCTTGGCCACAGTTTCATTATTGCATATGGCTCATGAAATAAGCCCTAATTATCGAATATTCTACTAAGAAATAAAGGGTTTACGGAGATGTTTTCAATATGATAACATTCCACCCTCAATTACCACAAACTTTAAAAAAGCTTGAATCACGTGTATGAAGAAAAAGTTTTTTTCTTTTCAATGTCACAATTACGATTATATTTCCACCTCATATTCATTGGCTCTCAAACAAACAAAATGAAACAAGATATTCGTATTTCATCCGTTGTCCAGAAATACTTTCCTCAGACAAATCCTTGCAGCTTTTTTCGAAATAAACTGAACATAGGTTCATATTTTTAAGAAAGGAATGCACTGAACGTGTTGATGCACAGCTGTATCGTACATAAATGTATTGCGCTTGATATTGGGAGCGAACTCTGCTCTTCAATTATTCTCACGACGCTCAGCTTATTTCAGGGAGTCTCTTTCCGAACCGAAAAAAAAATCGCGAAGCCGTCTACCTTATCCAGCTCATTGTTTAAAAAATATTTAAAAGTACTAATTTCACCATTTTGAAGTCCACCCGTGCAATTGTTGACTGGATTTAAGTCTTTGTGCACTTTTGAACACCGCGTTAAAAATAAACGAATGTGGTCCTCCTGTGAAACTCGTCATTGTGGAATGAATCCATTATTACACTATTTTTTATAGGTAGACGATGTAGGGATTTAGATATGCATATTTTTTTGGTGTATGCAGTAGAGTACTGTTTCAGCTTCATTGTGTTGCAAAAATTTTATGTAAGGAAGCGCATTTGTTTTTTCAGACACTGAAGATGGATTTGTTAAGATCCGAAACTTTTGCCTTTTAAAAAGTTTAACTTTTGTGATCACGTTGGTACTTATTTATATCCTGAAAATCAGGAGGCTGATTGCTTTGGGGGTGTGGTGCAGCAAAAACAATTGGACCTACTATACAATATATGCCTTAATATCGAAAGAAATTAGGTCTAAAAATAATTTTTTGTATACGCTTTTGTATGTAAATAGAATAAACTGACGACCGCCTGATTTTTTATTTGATGACAGCAAGATCTCAAAACAAGACCTTGACTACGCGATGAATATTAGAGAATTTTCGTATTCAAACGTAAGCCTGTTTAATTTCTAATAAATTAAGTCGGTTCTTAAATAAAGTAAAAGGAATGATCATGTACAATATTTTTATATTGAATGTAAGTCTACTAAATTATCTGTACAGTCCCTTTTTGTCTCACCTGACTCCAGAATTGAGAACAAAGTTAACATTCGATGCCCGTATTTGTGTGTTTTTCGACACTGTCGTCAGACATTATCTTCAGACTTTGACTGATCGTGTGAAGACCTCTTAAGTGACTTAAATGAAATGTTATCGCATCATCGTGAGACTCGGAAGAAGGCTCCACTTAACGCCAAAAATTGTGACCCTCTGTTCTCCGAATCTCACACCAGACTCCAGCTATTTTAACCGATGAAAAAACGAAGCCATTCATGTCAGGCCTAAAAATTATGATATTTTTCCCGGACTATCCCACAAGATGACTATAAATCTAATAATTTGTCAAGATTTGTTCGTGATTTTTGTTCTGTACTGTCCCATAATGCCCCACACTTGTATGAAATTTATTTCCACTGTTTGACGTTTGTATCAGAAATAAGGTGAAAGATACTAACAATTAAATGACTGATCTTACAACTAATGAGAAGCATAGAATTCTACATCTAATGCCAGACATGGGGCAAAAGGAAAGATTCATTTTATTCTTGAGAATCTCTTTCTTCGAGCCAATTATTATCACATGCTTCAATTTTCTCTTTGATCTTCTTATGTATGTTCTCTATTATTCTGTGCACGGTAATTTAACAATAAATATTTCTCAACCATTTCTTCGCGTTTCGCCTGCAGAAGTTCACCTTCTACAGAAGTTTTACCTTTCAACACAAACAAACATCGATTCAAATAATGCGCACATAAGTCACAATAAAGACAAAAATTTAATTCGTTCTGGATATAAAAGACTACCGTGAGAATTCAGAGTTTAAAAAACAATGCCCCACTATTCTCACACTGTCAGATTTGACTGCAGAGGAGCCCAAGTTGAGCTCTTCTCCTCATCATGCAATAAAATTTTTCTTGCGCTCTAATGGCGTTTCTTTGTCCAGTGCTTTGCTGAACCACCAGAGCTCACCTGATTCCACGCTCACATCGTGAGCCAAGAAAATACAGACGTGAAGGGGGAAAAATAGGAGGAGTAATCGGTAAATAAAAAGACAGCTGCATTTATTGCGGACACACTCGTTAGAGGAGCGGAGTGGGCGTAGACGTAGAGAGACCTCATGTCATGCAAATTCCACCCTAGAAAATTTTACAGAAGAAGTATCAGGTAAGGATGTGCAGGAATCTGTTAAGACTAGTGACACTGTCTTAAAATTAAGACTAGCAACACCGTCTTAAAATTGGAAGATCAATCAGAAAAATCTGCTGGAAGACGATAAAAATTTGCAGTCTTATTGATTATGCGATTTGAAATCCTATCAATAGTGTTCCGATTAAATCTGTTTGTGATTTATATACAGGGTGTTTGGGAAAAGCGGCACAAAATTTCCCATTTGCTAGAAAGTGGCAAATAAAACACTTTTGCCATCATGAACTTTTTGAAAAAAGTTTTTTTAAGTATTCGTAGTTTGATGTTTGAAAAAAAAATTGAAAACAAAATTATCCTTATATAATCTATTCGTACATTTAATTCAAAGATATTCTTCAAAGTTTCACCGCCCACATCGATGCACTTGTGATGCCTTCGACTTGATGCAAATAATTTTTTTTTTTGAGGGGGACACATGAAAAGCTTTATTTATTCAACTGAAATGCGACATTTCTGAAATGCCAGTCCTTTTCCTTATTATTTGGCAGCCCCTCTGTCGAAGATATCACAACCGCATCGATGTGGATGGTGGAACCTTTGAACAATTTCTGTAAAGTAAATGTGTAAATAAGTTATTTGTGGGCAATTTTGTTTCTAAATTACCTCCTTTCAAAGAGTAAGCAGCTAATATCTCAACAAAAAATTTTATACAATGTTTTATAAAGGCAAAACTGTTAAGCTTGCCACTTTCGGACGGCGTGAAATTTCGGACGGCTTTTCTCTGGCACCCTTGGATATAGGGTGATTGACGACGTAATTGCAGAACAATCTTTTACACTCAGTTATTAAATTCCGTTCTCTTCACCTATGGTTAAGACTTGGAAAATATTTGCGCAGTATAAATATGAAAATATATTCGGTGGAAAATAATTCAAAAAGTCTATTCTCCTGGTTTCTTTCTGCATATTCATGATCTTCGTGTGGAATTAAATGCAATTTGAAGTACATGGCACGCTCTCGATGTTACTTGAATTGATATCAAGATGAAGTTCATCATGAACTCAGTTGCATCAAACTCTGACACAAAAAATGGAAAGTCCCGCCCCAGTTTCAGTGCAGCAACTAAGTTTTGCAGAAATGGCTTACAGCTTCAGCTTCCTAATCAATCTTCAAAGCAGACGCGCCGTGAGGCCGGACGGCGGGACTCCTAAGGGCCTCATGTTGCAAGAGTACTCCGCCAGAGCTAGATTCTTCAGTTCTTCCTTTGCCGGAAAAAGTACAGTGTTCCTTAGAGTTGCTTGCCTTTGATGCTGATGTTTGAATCGATCTCGAGATGTAGTGAGGAGGGTTTTAAGGGCTCTCCTCAGATGTGGCCAGATATGTGTGCGGGTGATGGTTGTGAGACGTTAGGGTGGTGGGTGATGGTTGTGAGATGTTAGGGTGGTGGGTGATGGTTGTGAGATGTAAGGGGGGTGGGTGATGGTTATGTGATGTTACGATGGTGGGCGATGGTTGTGAGATGCTAGGGTGGTGGGTGATGGTTGTGAGATGTTAGGGAAAGATCTTTCACTTTGAGCAAGTTATGAAAACTGGAAAAGAACTAATTGATGGAAAATGGGTGTTTTTGACGTTTGTTGCGATCGACAACAATGGAACGGATATTGTGGATGCATGGATTGCAATAGATTTTTATATTATGAAACAAGAAAACCGAAATACAATTTTGCTGCTCGCCAAGTTCATAAATATTTTATATCATTCATTACTGTGCGCCAAGCGAATTCATTTAGGAAATTTTAGGAAACGGTAGTTTTGCCTCTTCAGAAATGAACCATAAGTAAGAAAGTCTGAAATCTATGAAAATTGGGCTTTTATGTCTCCTATTCTTTTAACACAAATACTGCTCATTATAGTGTTCTTACGTCTTCATGTAGCAATTATTTACTCGTATGTAATGGGCTTTATAGCAGAACCAACGAACGAAAGTTAATGGCCGGACAGACATAATTTTTTACCGACGAAGGAAAGTTAATGGCCGGACAGATATCATTCTCTACTATCGGAGGGAAGTTAATGGCCGGACAAACATTATTTTCTCCTGCGGAGGAAAGTTAGTCGCCGGACAGACATTATTTTCTCCTGCGGAGGAAAGTTAGTCGCCGGACAGACATCATTTTCTCCTGACGGAGGAAAGTTAATGGCTTGTCAGACGTGGGATCTACAAACAGACGAAAGTTAGAGTACGTTGTGGTTCGTAACAAAAAAATAGAGTAGGACTGAATAGGATGCGGATGAAAACTCTTCAATTTTCACTATTTTCTTGTTATTTCTACCTCTCAATTTCTTTATTTTCAAGGGGCGTAGGATAGGCCATAAGCAATAGGGTCCAGTTAGACAGGTCCGTCTATTTTCTGCTCTGGGGACTGGTATCCCCAGGTGACACTGTTAGGTTACCTCAGCTCTAGCTTCACCTTAGGGACTTCTATCATTCGTGCCCCCTTTGCTTCTTTCCATTTACATGTCATCTACTCTGATTATTATTTTTATTTTCTTCTTCTTTTGCTGAACTGGCTGTTTCTTTGCGCACGGGATCTTGCGAGGGAACACACCCTGTGCATAAATTGCTCGTTCTCCAAGGTCCATACTTATTGGTCCGAGTTTCTGGAGCGCTTCTATTATCACAATTACTACTACTGATTATTTTCCTCCCTATTAGCCTTGCTGGATGTACTCATTGTTCTAAATATTTATTTTACGGTCATAAGCATTAATATGATCATTCATATTGTTAGTATGATGTCAGCTGTAATTTTATTACCATGAATCATTCGATTGCCATAATATTCTTATCGTCAATTATAACTTTTAAAATAGAATTTAGTGTACTCAGATATCTTTTAATTGCACTGATTTTATTAATTCTAGCCAAGTTTTTTGATGCGCATTTTTAAGAATCAGGCGGAAACATATGAGGATGAGCGGCCATAAATGAACATGAGCGTGGCTATGAGCGGCCATAAATGAACATGAGCATGAATATGAGCGGCCATAAAAGTTCCTATGAATCTAAACATATTTTTCATATTTTTTCGTTGCGCTTTTTGCATTTTTAGTCAATTGAAGCGCATTGAGTTCTAATTACATTCCCTATTTCGAAAGTAAAGTTAAAATGTCATATATGCAGGTGTTACACGTGCATTGCTTGCTATGTTCTCACCTGTAAATAACTCATTAGTGACCGAACGGCCACGTGTGGTCCACTGTGCTAGTAAAGAGACGTCTTGTATGACTAACACTTGTGCTACTGGGCAGAAGTTTTAGTTTATTGTAGCGGTTAAAAACATCGTTTGACATAAACATAAGAGCAAATCAAATTTGATGTAGGTTTACTAATATTTAAATACTTAATTTTTTCGAACAGCATTAACAAAATAACAACAACTAACACACCAAAGTTTGATTCTTCCTATGCATTTAGATGGTATAAAACAGTAGCAGCTACTAATATATCAATGATAACCTGAAGTTAATTTCAGCAGTATACCCGTATTAGATTTATCGACTCAAATTTCATTTGATTTATTGTGGAAAATTCACGCCACTGAAGCGTGCAAAACCCATTTCCAGTTTGTTGGCAGGGACGAGAGGAAGAGTCGGCCGGTCGTCTGTTCAGGGGCGACGGCCTCAGATGCAAGTGTCGGAACCGTGATCGCAATTCCAGGCCTGACTGATGACTTTTTCGACATTTGGCGTCGTGATAATTTATTCCTTCTCTTCTAACTTCTCAGCTGACACGCTTGAGTGAAATGCCATTTCTACTCACTGAACTATGTTTGAGTAATTTATGCAAGACTTTAATTCTCATCTTTAGTTGATCGGCAACTGCTCTATGACCTTGAATATTTGTGCTACATTAGATTGAGGATTTACGTTTGCAATCATTTGAGTAAATGTTTATTTTTAATTGATGCAGAGGATAAAAATGGATATACATCCATCGAACAAATGTCGGCAACTATAAAAAAAATTTGAAGGACTAGAAGTAATTCATTTAAGTCGGTCAGCAGAAACGAGGTGCTGCAAAAGCTATTCCAGAAATACTATTTTTCAATTTCATTTCAGTAGCATTTGAAAATATAGAAAATATTCAGTATTCAACAGCTTGGACTTTTCAATTTTTGGAAGCGTTACACATGTAACCCAAACTATTTTTTCTCTCTTTCGTTTTGAGTGTCTTTGAGAAGGATGGAAAATCATCAGCCTGTAACAGCCAAAACACAGGCCGTTTGGAATGAAACCATTCATCACTCGCCTGTGGACGTTTGTGCAGCGTTGCAACATTATCGCCTGGCAAGAAGTTTTTCATCAACGCCTGTAATTCAGCGCCAGTTTGAGACACTGAATTTATGGCCATCGAACTGCTCCAAGCAAAGCACATTTCCGTTATACGTTCACGGAAGTTTCTCGATGCAAGGTTTCTTCTAGACAAGTCGCTCAATGCAAAGCCTGCTCCGACTGCCGCGGATAAAAACCTTCACAAGTCTGCGCAAAAACCACAACAAGTCAACCCGGATAATACGAAGAAACTCAGCATGGGTGAATATATTATTCGGATGTTTCAGAAACTGCTCGCAGCTCTTAAAGCACCGACCTCTGTTTGTTCATACACTTAGCGTGAAAGATTGTGGGGTCTCAGTGGCAGTGAGCATATTACTTCATGACTACCAAAATAACTTTCGGATAGTTAGGGGAAAACTTTTTGTTCAGCATCGAGCTTGTCTTTCACCTCAGAACGAATGAAATGAAAGAAAAACCAAAAATTTTAGATATTAAGGACTACGGACCCTCGGGCTGGCTGTTTCGGTGACCACATTGAATGACCCGCCGTGGGACCTTTTGTTCAGCGATGTATCGTGAACCACAACCACATTTACGAGGAAATGTTATATGGAGATGCTGAATAATATTGTTTTGTCATATGTTCACTACAACATTTAACATGCCAAAGCCGTTTTTACAATAGACGAGGCTCTTTTAACTTTGCCAATCTCAACAGAGACAGATTTCTGCCATGACTGCCGGTTAGTGTGCACTCGAGCGTCAACTTCCCTCACCTTGGTGAGGCGAGAGGTCGGTGAAAGGGCTCCTGTGTGAGTGGTGCCTGGCTCCCCTGACCTCACATCTGCTGACCTTTATTCGCACAGGCAAAATATTTGGTGTCCTTTGAATCAGAGAGCTGCGAGCCACAAAGCATCGCGACCTGCTGCAGCTGGAGGACAGCAGCCGCACTGCCTGTGCGAGGTCGGACAGTAGCAAGACGTTCGCAAAAGCAGCTTCTGAAGGTGGCTGAAAGAACTTGAAAATGAAAATCTTAGTAAGAAAGTATAGAGCTACATGCTCGTAGTTTTGAAGGCCTTGAGACATGGGACGTGTATGATAAGTAAAGTCACTTTGGCCAGTTTTCTAATACCCAAGAAATGAATAAACTTTTGGTAATTTTTGTACTATTTTATTGGTAAAATAAATACTACATAGGGGCTTCTGGAATACTCGGTAGTAAATGATTGGTGCTGAAGGTCATGATCTGTCTCATCAAGTGAGCACCATACTTACAATGGTGGTAAAATGATAGCTTCGAAAGATATTCTGCGAAATATTGTCGTTTCTTATGTAGAGCGCTTGATAGTACCAGCAAAAAACTGCTCTATCTTCTCATTTGTTGCTTGGACGATCTATTTTTTTCTTATAACTCAATCATTTTCCGTTCGATAGTATACTCGGTGTAGTTCACACCTCTTCAGGCGGGTGATGACTTTTAGGTGATTGCTGAATAGAGCCCATCTAATGCTTTATGTGATCGAGTGACGACTGTAGGGCTTGGTTTCCTGAAACCAATCTAGCGCTGTATGCGGGCAGTCATAGTTCCAGCAACTCAGACATCACTCCACCCAACCCACCCGCGAGGGCCGTGTCCGAGGGAAGGGGGGCCCAGTNGGGGCACTGCACTCATCCCATGGCTGGTGACATCATCGTGCGGCAGTAGCATTCAACGCGTTACTGATTTTATTCAACATGAAACGCAAGTGTATATGAAGGAGATGAAAAAGGAACACGTTTTTGAGTCGATTTGGGTGAGTGCCCTAATTATTTGGCAAAGTTTGCTTTAAATAGATGATCTAGTTAAAATCAACGAAATTTTGATTCTGAAATCATATGCAAAAAATAATACCCTTCAAATATTATTCAACATTCATTCTATGAAGAGAAAGTGTGTTCGCCTATTTCTTCAAAATATTTATTAGAACTACAATAGATTCATAAACTATACAGAAGAAGAGTTTTTCAACAAATTTTCAAACTCACCCATGGGTCATATTGTCTCAAAAATTTGAGCGATCTTCGAAAACGACATACCTGTAATTTCTGCTACGAAAAGATGTCCAAGAACAAGTTGAAATCGATTTATATTGAGTAGTAACCGTATAAGAACCTGTTTCCGTGTAGCATACGTAATATAAACATAATGAATGCTTTTTCTTCGGCGTCCCACTGGTCTTCAATAGTTCACACGACGGTGAATACTAACTAAATTGGTAATGAAATGCTTGTTTTAATGTCCGCAGACTTCAGACAGTTATGCGTGTCGTCGTAGCTAGGTAGTTTGGCACTATAGAGTTTTCATTTCAGGAATTCAAAAGTGTTGTTTCTTTACATATTTTTGTTACAATACCGTCTTTGACTTTGAAGACAATAGATACTGATACCTAGAATTTTACATGGAAAATTGTGGATAAGTAGAAGTAGGACAAAATACACAGGAGGAGGAATTTATTACTCCTCGTTGTCGTACTTTAATGACACTGCCTTCTGGGAAGAAGACTACAACTGAAATACAAGAAAAAGGAGTTTCTTTGAAGCTCAATGAACTTTAAAAGAAATCTCAGCTCACCTAGGTCCGAAGAACTGGTGAGTTAAGAAATTCCAGAGCCTTAAACAGCGGTGAGATTCGGTCGAACTCATCGCAGTTTGGGTTCCTGTGCGCCATCGTGAGGGGCAGGGGTCCAGACACTGAGTTAAAGAGAGACCACTTTTGTGAGAACTGGTGCCTTTCCATCTGATGAGGCGGCTGAAGATTCAGAAGGTATGAAATTTTTCTCAAACTAAAACTAACTAATTTTTTCTAAACTCATACGAAAACTAAAAATGTTGTTAATAACATTTTTCAACAAAAGTGATGAAATTATTTGTGAATTCCTTCTTTACATGAAATATCAAATCGCACTGAAGTTGAGCCTAGCACAAGTTCTTTCCTGTCACTCGAAGTTCATTCATGTACTTATTAGTGAGTGTTCAACATTAATCCATTATCTTCTCAGTTACCACGGCCACCTCAGAATGATTGTAAGCGTGTGACGATGGATTTCAGAGCTCTGGATATTCAATGAACACTCCACTCAGCAGCAAACAATGCAAGCTGCTTCCTTGGCTTCCCGACATTTCGTCTTCGCTGGAGACATTTGCTCCATTTCGTCCTGGGTTTGGGCCCAGATTTGGTGGCCAACGTGTGAGCCCTGAACGCAGCTGGGCAGCCATGGTCTTTTGTCTACGCTAGCCAAGACTTCTGTCCGTCTATGCTAGCCAAGNACGCTAGCCAAGACTTCGGTCTGTCTACGCTAGCCAAGACTTCTCTCTGTCTTCGCTAGCCAAGACTTCTGTCTGTCCACGCTTGCCAAAACTTCTGTCTGTCTACGCTAGCCAAGATAACTCGAAAAGCTAATCGCTTCAGAGATTATTTCACTCTTTTTGAAGGTCGGCATTTATTTAAAGCAAAGATGCTCTGTTCCACATTGGAAAGAGGCTTACTGTGAGTAGTCATTTTAAGGAAGCAACGATTTTCAATTTTAAGATTGCATTCATTCGTCGCTTTAGAGGTTTCCTAGACAGATTTCGGTCATACATTTTAGCCCATAACTCTCCGGATGTTTTGCTGCAGGGGAATTTTTCTAACACAAATTCTTCTTCAGGTTTAGCCTCAGCATTTTCCCTTTACGCTTTTGTGCTGGAAAGTTTTTTTTGCTGGAGATAATGGCAGAAAAATTGCTGCGTTCTTTTTTTTCAAACGAGATTGGGCTCGCACTTTCTTCTTCAAAAGATTTGGCCGTAGAGATTATATCCTGTACTCGCTTCTATAGTAAAATGTTAACTTTTACTATGAATTTCCTAAAAAACGACCCTCTTCATTATGGAACTTGAGTTCAACAAAATTTTAACCGATGTATTGTATACAAAAAAGGTGTCACACAAAAAGCGGGACCACAGTTTAGTTTTTCATAAATTGCTTGTTAATTATCGTACAATATATTATCACCGCTGATGATAAAAAAATGAGCAAATTATTTACTACTGAATTTTGCGATTGGTTATATGACATTTTATCATACGATATTCATGAATGTTTTACGACCGAGCCAGTGAAGTATCATATACCTGGAATATATTGTAAAATTCCTAAAAAATTGTGCAATGCGCATAACATAGGTCTGTTAGCAAATATTTTGGGTTGCAAAAAAATTTCACGTACATCACTATTTATTTTGTCACATTTTGGTTGCGTACGAATCAATGAAAAATATACATAATTGAAAAATGATGGAGAAGGACTTTTAAGCACTGCAGACAATCACTTTAGAGGGAATTTTGCTGTAAGTCCGAAGATCTCCATGACAGCTTCGCTTCAAGCGAAACACTCTCTAGCATTAAACCTCCGTAGCTTCAGAGTACGCCTGAGTTCAAGTCCACAGTTGTAAGACTACTGGGATGAAAGGGAACGGAGTTATTCTCAATAGGGATTAAAACTGTGCATGTATTATACATTTTACCAAACAATTTTGTGGAATGGACTGTCTAGTCAATGCAAGCTGCGTGCGTCTACAGATAGCTAAACGGAACACAGACCTGCCTGCATACGTTCCAGAGCTAGGCCTGTATAATGACAGAGCAACAGCCATCTGTTCTGGATTTGATGTTGTCCATTGAAGTTCGTGATGGCGAATTGAGAAGCTCGAATTACATGGCGGCTTAGCCAATTGACTGGAGGATATGCAAAGTCAGAGCCATGCCGGTACTGAAATTACGAATCTAGAAATGTTTACTACAAAGAGAGCGTAATATTGATCTAGAGATGATGGCTAAGCGATATTGGACCTCATGAGGGTGTAATGTTGAATTTAATATTTATTAGAATCATGATAGTTTTTCCTCTTTAAATTTTTTCGATCGATGTATGGTTCACAAAACTTTGATTGATTTGTTGAAACATGAGCAATCCAAATTGCAAAATACTGTAAATACTTGGAAGGGTAGAATTAATCAAATTGAATCAAGTGACCTGAAGTGTAAGTAATTCACTTAAAAAAATTCAGTTCAGGCGAAATCTATTTCAATTTTCAAGCACTATGGCCTAACATTTTCAAGCACTATGGCCACGTTGTTGTTTAAAGTTACTGTTATTGTGCTGAGTTGTAGCAAAATGCAAACAGGAACATCATTGATAATTCGCTATTGAAATTTTCTGCCACTGCTTCTCTATTGTATGTTAAAGGCTAAGGTTCACTTAATTAGAAAGGTAATTTCCTAAGCCATGGGTAAAAATATATTCTCTTATTCTCGTCACTGCATTTACCGTAAAACAGACGGCTTCAGGGAACACAATTTTTAAGTAGATTATTTTTTAATTAAGTGATTATAATATTCACGTTTTATCTTCGTATTAAATCCACCGTTTTCACGTTTTTACCACGTCGGCCGTGTCTGGAGAACTAGTTGGGAGTTTTCTGGGAAAATTTGGCAACGTTAAGACTTCTTTGAGAACTATGTAAAATTTCCTAACGATTCATGGAAATAAATGAGAAATTTTGTTACTGGTTTTACATAAAAAAGTAATACTTAAATAAACATACTGCATATTATCCCCAATGGACGCTATATTTATCGATCTCCTCGGACACACATTTCCCAACACATTTTTAAAGAACTGTTGCATCTCCAATTTTTTAGTTTTTTGCCAGTTCCTCGTTTCCTAAGTTGTCTTGCGACAGACAGTTCGAGTGGGACCCTTCATGCGCACAGAACACAGTTTTCCGACAGTTCGGACAGAGCTGTCGCAGCCGCGGACGTGCCGATTCTTCGATAAAAATGATCGTGTTTTGCTGCTAAAGGGGATTGTAGGAGAAAATCTTTATGAGAACGTGACCAAATAAATGAGTCCCGCTTGAAGCGTGTGAGTCAAAAACCTACACAGATTTCAACTGCCATCGCAAGTTCCCGAGTTAAGGAAAATATATTCAGCAATTCACTCCCCGTTCATTGCCACGATCTCAGAATAAATATTATTGTTAGAAGTCGATGCAATTAGCCGATGGTACTTTTCGCAAGCAATTAAGCAATTAAAAAATACACTGTAGAATATATATTTTCCTATTGAACAGTAATAAACATATCCACTAATTGATAGTTGCAAGTATAAGCGAAAGACAAACTGCGCGCTCAATATTAAGCGACGTAGTAACGTAATTTTATGAATGAAAAATAAATTTCTCAAACTTAGTTCCATCGCTAACAATTTATGAACATTCTTTATTAAGTCACAACGAATTTTTGGACTGGAGTTTGAGGAGTATAAAATAAGTAAAAGCAAATCATGCAGTGAAATTGCACTGTTCATATCAGTCTTATAGTTACATTAATTCAATTAACTTAGAATTTCTCAACAATTTCTCCACATTACACGTGGAAAAATTAAGATTTTAAAGTAGTACGACAACGAAGAACAAACATTGACATCTTTGTCTCAAGGCAAAGATAATATCCACCATAATCCCCCATACAAAAAAAATCGGCAAACTCTCTGGATTCTAAGCGTTATTGCTCTGCCAGGTGAACGCATAGATAAAAGAGTCCTTTGATGTCTTGCGATCAAACCAAGTCTTGCCAGAAACATTATATCAGCTTTGCCACCCTACCGCCTCTCTTCTGTGCTGCGAGGCGCCTGTGCCATCAGACTCTTCTTCTGACTCCGTTGGTCAGAAGATTATGGGGGGCAGCTATTTGAAACTCATTTACCACGTTACCAATTTGAATAGAATATTCGTAACTGGCCTGCAAATCAACTTCAAGAACAAATTTTAAAAGCTATATTTCGAGATGCTATATTGACTCTCCAACAGCAACCGACCATCAACTTGCAGTGTGCTGGTTTCGACCGTACGCTGCGATTATTTTCTTGATTTATGTCATTTCGAAATTTCCC
>VOMN01061677.1:0-46962 GCA_014899125.1 Orchestia grillus
ATAACACATTCAGCTATTAGCCTATAGGTTAATCCTTCATTACAAAGTCCGACTATTTGCTTTCGAATATCGTTCGTTTTTATTTTACTTTCGACATTGTATTCACTGGGTCTCTACCTTCAACAAAAAATCTGGAGAGATAATGATTGTGCCAATGGTAATTTGTTTACATTTCAAGTGCTTGGCAAGTTTCTGGTAGCTGGATGTACAGTTTTTAATTAAGATACTCTAATTGTGCAATAAGACTACAACGATTAAATATTTCAATATTGGCCAAATATATTTATCCCATACATGATTTTACGTAGTAAGATTTCCCGGATTTTCAATGAATTTGGTTCTGTTCTGTTTACATATTCCAGTAAATACATGTTCTCCAAACTATTTGTTCTTTTTATCCCGAAAATCATCTCGTAATTTTCAAACGCATCAGAAATAGAATTGTGTAAATATTTTCAACCAAGCACTCTACGACGCCTATTGGTCGAATTGCAACACAATGCTTCTACAACAATTTTGTACATTTTTTACGATGCGTGCAGTTAGAAATGAAGATGAGATGTACTAATTTCAAATGTTATAATGGTAAGAGGAAACATAAGAAAATACTCTATACCCATTTGACTAGAGCTCAGGAATCTGCCATATATTTCCTGAACATTCAGCGTTTTCTGGCTTTGAACTTAGTACCTGGGTTTCAACTTTATTGAAAAACGTCGATTTTCCAGCTTTGTTTTCCAGGAATTAAAAAATATGCTTATTGTCATTAACGATATTTTGTCGTAACTTAAATGCCTCTTTCGCCATGAATTTCTTCCTTTGATAATATACTGCTAAACTTCTTAGGAGCATTAATTAGTAGAGGTCCTCATGCAATATGTACAAATAAATGTCTCTATTGAAGTTTAGTGCAAGAGAAAATCATATCCCTCGTTCCCGAAAACAAATTGCTTTAGTTAGAAGAAGACCCTATTCCAGGCGACAAAGCACTCAGCTGCAATGCAGAAAATACTCCAACTCGAAGTCACGCCTGACGCAGCCCAGTTCCAAGCACCAACACAAGTGAGTTTGGAGCAACAATGCCCGTGAGCTCGGCGCCTGCAATGACCGTGTTTTCTTAGATCAAGCTACAATCGAGAAAGTTTTCAACGCTAAACTTAAGGAAATTCTCGTCCTGAGACCCCAGGGTAAACTACGCAAGTGATAATGTACCGACGGAAATCAAGATGGAATCTGTGCACACATTCTCAAGGTTTGCTTCTTTGTATGTCTTTCCCTTCCGTGACGTTATTTGCCAGTGGTTGCGCAAAAGAACTGCACCGTAGGTATTCAGGTGGTTCCTAAATTACCCCTTGATACTCCTGTAAGATCGGATAAACACTCAAACTTTACAATACATACAGAAACACCGTTTCCCATTGCTCTGCAAGGAAAACTACTGGCTTCTCAACCGTCGAATGAAGTATCAAGCATTTCTTCTTGATAGGAGTATTTATCAAATAAAATTAATTGTAATCAGGAAATTCATCCACACCTTCTAATTATTGTCGCTGTACATTAGAACAGTGCTTATGGAATTTCGTATCAATTGCATACGGTATAAAAATTTTGAATAGTCTTTTTTACGAGTTCAACTTAGACTTGGGTAAGTAAATTTGATCAAAAGATTTGACACACTCGTACAATGTTTTGTGATTTTTTCAAAACACTATTTGAGATCTATAAATGGCATGTTGCAACGAGAGCAGTACTGAGAAGACTTCTGTAATTTGTTTCCCAAATTAGATCATTAAATTTGAATCCAGAAAATCCTTCACTTAAAAACATAATCAGTCGGTTGCGCTGCCTAGGAAAATAGAAGAGCAAAAGTCTGAATCTCGTAGAAAAGTTTCAAAAAATCTTACCCGACAGTCGCTCGATATTCTTCTACAATTGAAGAAATGAATTGAATGAGGTAGAACATATTCGTTGCATTGAGGTGTGATAGTATATTTTCACTTAAATTTAAAAGAGAATAATTTTTTATGTCATGTTATAACCCATCATTGGAAAAAAACACCTGAGACAACAGTAAAAGGTAAAGTATGTAAAAAAATTCAACTAACCTCCATGGAACTTTAAATCTATCTAGTATTGTTTTTCACGAGACACATGTGAGTGATGCCAGTAACTCACAGGTATTTACCGCTGTCTTGAAGGCGAGCAGGAGCGGCAACCTGGAACAGCCTCACAATATTGACTGCAGGGCAAAATGGACGAAACTCCTAAGTGCTGCACTATTTCGAATGCCGCCACAGCGCCCCCAGTATTGTTCGAATGTTTTTTTAGACGATGTGTCGTTTTCAGACGAGGCCTGATTCGCTCCCTTGCAGAAATATGACTACATAAACCTTCAACTCTGTTAGTTTTTGACATATGAAGCTGCAAAAAATTTCGTCATATATTTCATCAATTTCATGTGAACAATGTAATAAGTCGAATATTTAAAAAGGACACATGGGGACTCTATAATTATTTTATTAGCTACCAACGGGAAAGAAATGATGAGAAACTTTGTCATGAACTTGATATTTTCTTGGTTGTGAGGCAGCTCAGAAAACTACGTTAGAGGTAAGCCAGAAATCCGCAAGGTAGTAAAAAGTGTAAATCATAATTCATGCTGTCTTCCAATGCTTGGAAAACGTCTCTGCATTCATTAAAAATCCGTAGTAAAAGCCACTGGAAGTCGTTTGTCAGGTAGCTCTTTTCCTTAATAACGATAAATCTTAATGAGGCGCTCATTTAATAAGAACAAATATCCAAGATATGTAATCTTACTGAGAAATAATACGTTGAAAAAGATACATTTGAAGTTTTTTCCAAATATTTTTCTCACTCTATCTAATACCTCGTTACTTTTGAGCTTTCAAGATTGAATATACAGCGTGTTCAGCATTTATTGCCATGTTTGAAGTGAAATTGAATTACCTGCAATATCTTTCTATTTTATTAACAATTTTGATATCAATGCTTATTTGACACATTTAGAGCCGGTTATACTTAACAGTGGCTAAAAATAGGAATGAGAGAGCACCAATTTTAGAGTAACATAGGCCAATAACAAGTAGGCTAATAACAGTAGGCCAATAACAAGTTGACGTAACCAAAGTTTTAGAAAATTAACAGAATTCTGGTGTAGAGAACTTCGAGCGATTCAGTGAAAATGGAAAGACCAGCAAAGTTATCCTCAAACTTCGAGAGCATCACAACTGTTTAAAGAAACCAAAAAGGAGCTGCATATAAATCCAAAGAGATCTTCAGAAAATTGGCAAAAGAATAATTGTTTCTGTTGAAATTACACTCTTTTTTCACGAACGCTTGAAAATTTCTTCTTACCACCATAAGAAAAATTAGCTGTTTTGTGCAAGCATTGTCGAGAAGCGCATTTTTCGAGTAAAAATCAACTGTCTTGTATCCAGGTTAGCTCGCTACCTAAGCTTGTCTTCAATGAAGAGAAGAAATTCGATGTGCAACAGTATTTCTACCTTCAGAATAACCAAATTCCAAATTCAGTTGAACCCAGTGTGGTCACTCGTAGACAGGAAGCGGCATCTGTGATGGTTTGGGCTGCCGTTTCTGAGTCCAGAAAAAGTCCATTGGTTTTGTGCTTCAGGGAGTCAAACTTGACCAAGATTCTAGGAGTGAGATTCTGGTTAAATCATTGTTACTTTGGGCTATAAAGCACTTCAAAAAGTGCCAATGGCCCTATCAACATGACTCAGCATCGTCACACAAAGAGAACTCAGGATTGGCTGACAGCCAATGTTCCTAACTTCATCTCAGAGAAAGAATGAGCACTTCATCACCTGACCTGAATCCTCTGGATTACAGCATCTGGACCATACTTGAGGGTAATGCTTCAGTGACAAATCATGATAATGTAGGGTCACTGGAAGTAAAATTTGCGAAGGAATGGGCTACGATCTTCCAAGAAGTTATTTGTGACTCGTGTTAGTCATTTTCGAAATATTTTCAGCTCGTAGTTCATACCAATGGCAAGTGTACTGAGTAAATGTTGTTAATTTGTAATTGAGATCTAATACTCTGATTATTTTCTGATTTTTTATATCGGTATAATTGTTTCGTTGAATAAATACATGATAAAAATTTTATCGCGATAATTGCTGAACATTTTGAATTGACTTTCACCAGCATTTTCCAGAAAATCAGAAAGTTCATACTTCTCTTTCCCTTATTTGCCGAGCCTCCTGGAACATAATAAATGTTTTAAAAAAATTGTCATCAAGAATGCTTTCATTAATTACGAAAAAATAATCATCAATTCAACGCTATTATAATGTATGCACTCGAGAAGTTAGTTGAAACTGTTTTTGTAATTTTATTTAATTAAATATGCATAGAAAGATGGTAACACTATCATTTCAGTCGATCCTTCTGAATTAATTATTCATAGGATTAGAATGAAACTCATGGCGCTAACGACTTCAATTTACTCTATCGCAATTTAATATCTAGGGTTAAAAATACGGCTCATGGAAATTTGATCCCGAACTTTATCCTTACTCGTCAGTGAGCCAGTCTGCTTTTGAAAGTCATTCCTGCTGGGGGAAAATTTTGACGTTCGCTGAAGAAATCGAGTAGCACTCACCGTTTCCATCCATCAAAATTACACCTTGAATGACACTTTAAGGTCAGGCTCACATTTACTTTTCTTCAAGTTTAATCGGTTCGGTCACATCCCGGGCGACACGTAGGAGGGTCAAATGCTGACCGAGATCGTGGATCAAAGGAGAATCAGGATCGGTAAATTGCTTTCGCCGCAATTTGCTTCCAGCTCGGGTACATCTGACCGACTTTCAGATCTGAAGAAGCTAGAATCAATAACTGCTCAAAGTCAGTGTCACGTCGATTTCTGATAGTGCCTTTGGTGAGTTATCGTTATATCAAGCACTTGAGAAGTGCACAGTTACTTATTTTTCTACACACCCCCGCACATGAAAAAAATGTCGTCTATAAAGATCACCTGATTGAAATTCAAAACCACTTGAAATGGTCATGCTTTAGCGTCAATAATATTCATGTGCCAAAGCACCTTGCTGTGTGGGAGTGCTCTGCACCGCAAAATGCCAGCTTGCCTCCTACTCAGGAGGCAGAGCTTGATACCGTGGGTAGAGTTGTTCCCTTGGGGAATGGAAGATTCAGTACGATTTCCCCAATAATACCCAACAAAAGGCAACACATCAGAGTGGCCAGAGACAGGATGCACCTACACTGCGTCCGAAGTATCCAAGATACCGTTCGTTGTGAAAGTGTCTGGAAGATTTTTTTTCCCGCAGCAAGCGCATTAGACTGTTGTGCCTGCACACGTATCAGTGATAAAGCGAGTAACTTTGCTTAACCGCGAAGGGTGGGTACAAACTGTTCGAAGCCTTGTGACTCCAAATTGAATTTCTGACATATTCAAACAGCCGTTGACATGCACTTAGAAAAATGTCAACGTGAAGATAACTTCAATGTGTTGATGATATTAAAACTAGAACTAATAACCAACAGTTATAAAGAATTAATAGGTGATTATATACGTAAGAAAGGCCACGCCTGACGATTTTTGCCCACTAAGCAGAGGCACAGGGCATGGATGTCATCTGAAGGATTTGCAGACGTCGCGATACCCTCACAGTTTATGTACTTCAAGCATCATTTGAGTGACCACGAGATGCATAGATCACTGAGAACAAGAATATTACTATCTACGCTTTAAAAACATTATACGTATTTTTTTCAAATATTTTTCGGAAAATGAATTAAAGACATTATCCCTAAGAAGCTGCCCCGTATATGCAGTTATAAATAGATTCTGATTGATGTCACGTCACAACAACGTTGAAAGAATTTATATATTCCCAAAAGAAAAAGGAGCCACTATGTATCCTTTCGTAAGGAATTAGCAAATAACGTGAAATCGAGTACCAAAAGTTGTTTGCACACCGCTTTGTCCGCCAAGAAGCAGCTCAGTACATACATACATGTTCCAAGAATAGCAAAAACACTCCAATCAATATCACGTTAAAGCTACTCTAAAATCCCTAACATTTAATCGAAAAGAAAGAGGAATAACTCAATAAGATACGAGCAAAATAGCGTGAAATGGAAGACGGCCATCGCAGCCAGTACCCACCGCCTTGTCTCCCAAGGAGGCGACCCTGCAGTGCAGGTAGGCCGTGTGCCCCCGCGACGTGGTGATGTTGCGGTGCCCCGGCGACAGGAAGTACGGTGCCGCCGCCACCTCCGAGTACCCCGAAACGATCACGTCTGCTCGAAAATGGAGAGAAATTCATTCGCATCTCATAAATTTGACAAGAAATAAATAACATTTTATGTACGTCTGCCTGTAAATCTCGTTATTCACCTAGTCTAATCTTTTTGCCAGACCATTCAGAACTATCTAGAAATATCTATAATTTTGTCAGCCACGGGTAGCTATCGCTGCTGGACAGTTGATTGTCAAAGGGTAAGAGATCAAAAGCTAGACAAATAAGTGCGTATTACAATCTTTTGAATGAGATTTCGTACTGTATTTTTGTACCTCGGCATGCATAAGATGTTCGAAATGGCGTTGTGCAGATTTCCCGCTCCGTATATGCCTACTACTTCTAGTGAACATCTTACACATGTGTTCAAAAATCAGAGGAAGAAGCCACATTAGTCTTGAAACTTATTGTTCATCATGGCCATTCATGCTTATTTCCTGAAGATAATATTGAACTGAGCCCGCTTTACAAATAGAAGTGCCTAGTGACTCACCTAATTTCTGATGGCATCATCCAAAATTGCCATAATGAAAACAAGACTTCAAGTGTTATTGCTGAGAAATTCACGCTGCTTTTCATTGCTCTGTTTCTTCGGTGCTTAAGACCGCGATAAAAACTTATTCAGCTTATCTCTTGCGCCCTTCGAAATGAGCGCAACTTTCCAAAATGCACTTGACTTTCACAGTATCTGAAGTCGTAACTTTCGAACTCCTTCGCCCATAAATAGGCAAGATTGACACAGTAGTCCTTACCCGTCGTTGCGCCTCATCTTCCAGTAGCAAAATAAGTCCATGTTTTCCAGACAAATTAGATGCGGGGGCGTGGGATGAACAATGAGACTCACCAGAGCGCAAGGATATCCCTTCTTCTGATTTGTTCTCCTGCACCAACAAAATGTACAGGAAAACCAAAATCTCTTTCCTGTTCAGGAACATTGCATAATAAAACTGTTCATTTGATAAATTCAATATTCTGTTTGGTTAGTGAGGCTTCGTAGAACAAAATGTCGCGAGGAGAGTATCGTCACTCGTTTCAGACAGAAAACAACAGTTGCTTTTGTACGAGCATAACAGGATTATACCCTAACATGCAGTGTAAAAATAAGTACACGAAATCAAGTGTAAGCTGAGAAAAATAAGTCAGCAGATGTGAAGAGAGTTTCCTCATATTCGGGGCTGCGATGCTGCTTTCCTTCCTTTAATTCAACTTTTCATTTGAAGCTCTTCACAAATTTATTTTCAGTAACAATCGTTGTTCTGATGGAAGCAACCACAAATTATAGTAAAATTCTTTATTCCAACTTTCCAATTTTATTTTTAATTTTTTCAAAATATTACGCTCGAATTATATTACCCAAATTACAGCTACCATTCCTAACCACGAAGAAAAAATCTTAAATATAGGACGGAACTGAAAAATATTTTCAAATTTACTCTTTTTCAGACTATGCAGGTTTGATGACTACGACCTGTTTTTAGAACTATGGGCTAATTCTATGGGAGAATAGAGACTGAGACACATTTCCTCATTTACAGCTGTAACGAACAAATCACCATCACCCTTGACAGCGCACTGAATGCTTTCCTTGCATATTCGGACAAAATCGAGAGCCATTTTCTTCAGGTGTGAACATATAAAAAATCCGTACACCAAGCTCCCATAAGAACTCTTCATGCATGTCTACGCGAGAAAACACTATTTCTGAGTCTTTAGCTAGCTTCGAAAAAACATGGGAAGCATTGGCCAGACGCGTGAGGTTCCAGCACCAAACCTGGACGGGAAGTTTCGACTAGTTGCTACGCTAAAAAACCCAATTTCAGAAGACCCAGACAGGCGGCCCCAAAAATAATAGGCTCCTTTGCTTCGTCTAGGTAAGGCTAAAGCTGCTCCCACCCATTTGTCTTTCATTCTAGAGCGTAACCTGCTGATGTGCTCTTCCATTAGCGAAACAATGGAGCTTGCTGCTACGTCTTTGTCTCTTCGTACAAAAAAAAAATAAGATGAGCCTAACTCAGTCAATGAAAAATAAAGCTCGTCACAAACAGTTCCTTTGTGTGCCTCACCTCATGTTCCCTTAGAATTATCATCATTTTAAATTGACATTTCACAGTCTATTTTTCGAAAGCTTAACTTATAAAATCGCAAGCTGCAGGTAACCAGTGTTGGTCTTTATTGCTTATTTAATTCTTAATGTCTGGTTTCTTAACGTTGTTCTTACGAGAATATAAATTTGCTCAGTAAATGGTGAAAGAATGTATCAGACAAGAAAACGTTACTCTTGCAGTAATTAACTCAAATTTGATCGATGAACTAATTCCTGACAATTCTCTAGTAATATCTACAAGCCCTTAGTTTAGTTAGAAGAATTATAATTGCTGTTCACGATAGAAATAGGCGCAGGAATAGGCACCTCAGAGCAGATAATCTCATTAACGCTTTTGGGAGTTTTGTTACAGAAGCTATAAATTACTGCATTGTGTCCACCACAACAAGAAAAACTTCAACTCTAAACAGCAGACGTGTCGAGGCACCATCCATTGACGTATTATTGAACAACCGATGATTGCAACTTCGACTTCCGCATGGAAGTTCAGAAAAGTTGTTTCTAAATTTAGAAACGTCTCTACGATCTTTTTGCGATATTCAAATAGTCTCGACGGAGTCATTTGAGCAGTTCATGACTAATATTAATTACAATAAATTGAATAACCTCAAAAGCTTAAATCGAGGAAAGTACAATTGCTCAAAGAAATTGAAATAATTTAGAAAGAGAGAGAAAAATGATACAGTTTTTGCATCGTCGGTAAAAACAAACAGCAATCACGCTAACGAAAATAAAATTCGATGCAATATTGTAAACTTTTACCTAAGCAATATTTACAACACTTTTAAAAGTAATGCTCGCAACAACCAATAATAAATTAAAAAATTACCAGTCCACGAGGGGTAGAATCTGACTTAAAATACCCTCAGGCATTGAAAAAAATACGGCAACAATACTTTGCTTCCTAAACCCTTAAGTGCAGGAATTCCCACGTTGCTCTCACGGGAAGTTGCGACCTCGTGAAGGGCGAGGCAGGCGGAAACAGTTAGCCTGGATGCCTCAAATAACTCACAGGTAAAGACAACCGTTTTTCCTCTTGAATGCCTTGAACAACTGTTAATTGTTCGCAAACGTCGAGCGAAACTCGAACTGGAAGCTGCAACAAGACGAATAGGTGCAATTTAAGTTCATATAAGACTTTCGACGGGGTGAAATGACACAAAATGCCCTTTCGTTTGTTTTTATTTTTAGTAGAAACGCTTGCAAGACGTCAGTTGAGCGGATGTGCCGCGTGATTTATTTCCGAGAAATTGAAATCGAGTGTACACTAAGAATGAACAGAGTTGTGAACTAAGTATTTACCGAATAAATTTCTCAGGAAGAGAATGCACAGGATTTCTTGTGATGGAACCTGGATGCGATGAATTTTAGTGCTGCTATCTAAGCAAGTGCATTTAGCGTTAATTGTCACTGTGGGTGACTTATGTCCCAGGGAAGTATTTCTTCATTTGCCTGCTACGTAGCCGCTAACAATTATTGACCAACATTTAAAAGAATTGTTATGTTATCGTTTTCAATCCAATCATGGAGAATCATCCCACCTTTTAATATTCAAAGCCTTTTCTCATTATCTGGTTTTGGTATTCTCATAAACTTACTAACCACAGCATCAATTTAAAAAATTCAGCAGATTTAACGCTCCTCATTTTCATTTCAATCACGACAAGTTCCTCCAAGTTGATGCATTTCATCACTCTCAGCCCGCTGCAGCTCTCGGCCGGGCATCATGAATAACGACTTGAACGGAGCAGATCTCCGAAGGCGACGTTTCGCGACCTTAACGATGCCAGAGAGGCTTCACTTCTCATAAACTTTGCATAATGATATACTTTTGGTGCTCAGTATCTTTATTTTCGCTCATTTGGAAGCAGAGTGCAAGAAACCGCTGCAGGTTGAACGTTTCTGTGGAGTAATATTTGCCTTGGGGTGCGAGAAGCCCGCCTTAACAATTACGGAAAGTGCTACGGCGTGCAATATTACTGGCAGACTTTGCTCGTACCTAGGAGGAAATGTCTCGGCATGTCATGCTACCAGACGACTTCACCCGTAACTAAAAGGAAATACCAGAGCTTGTCATGCTACCAGACGACTTCACCCGAAACTAAAAGGGAATACCAGGGCATGTCATGCTACCAGACGACTTCACCCATAACTAAAAGGAAATACCAAGGCATGTCATGCTACCAGACGACTTCACCCGAAACTAAAAGGAAATACCAGGGCATGTCATGCCGTCAGAAGACTTCACCCGTAACTAACAAAAAAACAGAGAATATCATGCTACTTGATGATTGATCCGACTGACTTTGAGGGTAATACATGGGTGCCTGAAAAACACAAACTAATATTAATCAAATTTTTATTCGAAAAACTACACGTAAATGTTCAAAGACACGTATAGAGTATTAGTTAAAGGACACTAAATATGTAGATAATTTAGGGAGCGTATAGTGGTCAAACAATTCAATTGAAAATTTTGAGGGAGTATGAATACAAAATAGTTGATATTTTGATGTACCTGGTTATCCTAGATGATGTTTTTTCTCGTGCATACCACATTGTCCACACACAGTTTTCTACTTCATTTCAGTAATTGGGAGGAACGTTAGTAGGAATTACAGTTTTCAATTGTTATCAAAAGGCCACTATTGACACTCACGGTTCTCCCTAATCAAGATTCAAATGTTGCTAATGCGATAAAAAAATCGCCGAGTGCACCAGTCTACTTCAAGGCACCCGTCCGACTAAAGCAAAACACCTCTGCATGCTACCAGAATTTTGAAGTCGCTGACTACCTTATGTCTCTGGGCCGTATAAAATTTGAATTTTTCCTAGGACGACATTTTTACCGCAGGCTTAGTGCTTTATTTTACGTACATTTCTGACGAGAGAAAACGAAACGTGTCTTGGCAGATGCGGCATCAAACCACTCTCAGCGACATACATAAGCATCAACTGCTGGGCTGAATCTCTCACCAAATCGCGCAGCAAAAATATTCGAGGCATCCGTCAGCATTACATGCAATGAAGTACTTCACATACCAAAAGCTTTCAGAACTCATCTCCACGAATTTTTCCATGGCAGACATCTTGTAAGTCACTAGAACATTTGCCGCTAAAGCACTTAACTTTTCTATTTTCTATCTGCTGTAGATTATCCGAATATGACGTCTTTAGTGCACTTTTAGCAACACTGCTAACTGTAGTTCACCTGACTATCATCTCGTTGCGACTGGCAAACTTATCGCCCTCCGACTGATTCCATGCCATCAACGAAAGTAAGATCCTGTCAGGCGATAGAGAAGGATCACCCCTTGAGATCAACGAGAGGCTCCAAACTTGAAAACTTTGTCCAAACTTAGAACTTGTGAGTGTTTGAATGCCCTATATAACTGAAGAAGCTCATGTTCGCCGACTTGGTCGGGTATCTTCGCCAGAGCGACCGTAGTGACGGAAATGCATTTCTATTCGTTTTTCTCACTTTTGCCACTAGGCATCGCGAGTTAAATTTTGAAACAGTGTGATAAAATATTGAATGCAGATGTAGCAAGTGCTTTCCTCTTATGAACTCTGAGTTGAGCATGCTGAAGTTCTACTTTTCTCAAGAAATATGTTTAAAAAAATACTGGTAAAGTGAGGCTGAAGATCTTCCTTCTGTCCAAAATTTTGTGAAGTAATCCTAAGCTGCCAAACAACAGAAAATGAATCACTTTGACCACTTTACCAACAACTTCATGATATGCTAAGTAAAAACATTCAAAAATCCAATTACTCATAATTGTTACTGTTGTTAGCGTATTTTTTCTTTTAAAAATCGACAACGCCATAGACCTCGTATCTAGTCTTAAAGATGTATCTAACCGAAAATGCATCCAGCCTTGTCATCAAATTAAGTGCGTGCTGCCCTTATTAACATTAAACAGACTGACCTACAAAATTCACTTAAAATTATGCGTGTGTATTAAATCAGCTACTCGGTGTTCATATCTTATGATGTCAATGCACTAACACAATTGTAATAGTCAAATTACTTTAGGCATAAGTAACCGAATGTGCAATTCATTCAGGGTAGATAATTGTCCTCTTCCTTGTTTGTTGCTTCTGGAGGGTGGATGTAAAACTTTTGTGTTGTCTGGAAGAATTTTCTAGGTAAGTTGGCAAAAGGGTTCATCAGCGAGCAGCTTTAAAAATTATTCATGCAAATGTTGCACTTGGAAATGATAAAATGTAAAGTAATTTGCATTTCGTAGTTGAACACTAGGTCAGCAAACACATAATGGTAACAATTTATTATGTTATCAATGCCAATATCATATTCAGTCGCAAAAACCTATAAAAGAGCATATGTGTTTTTCTCTCATAAGCATACGATACAAAATGGAAATAAAACCTTGTATATGTACAGTACATATAGCGATGTACAAAAACTTCGTCGAAAGTCAGAAGTCATAGACAACAACAAATCATAGTGAAAAGATAAAATAAATACCCCGTTTTTAAAGCATATTTTGTTATTTTATACTTTAGAACGTATATATTATGTATATGTTGCAGACTTATAACTATACATACATATTTTTTGGTCATTTTGTTAGTGAATTTCCTGAGCAAGAAATCTCGTTTTGCAAAACAACTCTACGGCTACCGCTCCTAGTATTTAACTACGCATTTTGAATTCAAAATTGTATAATATATTTAAGTTATTTGCGTTACGAAGTAAAACTAGCAAATTATTGTTTATTTTTCCCTATATTTTTTATCCTAAATAAATTGGTTTGATTCTTTATTCAATTCCTTGAACTAGTTTTCTGTATTACCCTGTATATGCTTATGTTATGGAGAGTTGAAGTACATGAAGTGAATGTCTCACCACTTTCCCATGAATTTCATTTATTGGTGGTAGCTGCTCTTCTTTTCGCCTACGCCAAGGATGTACAGTTTTAAAAAAATTGCATAATGGTATCAATCTCTGATATCTTTTTGAGAAAGCATTCTGTCAATTTCTGAAGAAGCTAAGAATTTCTCAACTTTCCTTGGTTCAAACAAAGCTTCGGTTTCGAATATTCATTCGAAAACCGTCTAGTTGACCTTCAGTAATATAATCTCGATAGGTTATTTAAGTGCGTGGCCTTTACATCTGCATCGATTTTGTAGAACTTCTAAGCCTTCTATGTGTGGGTCTTTAGGAATTGTGAATCATCTTCATTATTGTCAGCAACACCAAGATTTTTTATCAAGGCTGATTTAGACTTTGGTTTACCTATATATTAGATCTTACGTATATTGGTACTTGCACAGTATTCTACGGTCCGTCTTCATTATATTCATCTATACGACGGTTTATCAGCTTAATGGTTCATCTACATCTATATTATTGTTCGTTCCTTTCAGGTAGCACGATACTACGTCTTGGGTAAGTTTTGGTTTAGATATGTTATGCTTCCCTGTATTGTAGTTCATCTAACATAGAACTGAAGCAATTCTGAGATGAAAATTTCAGATTCGAGCTTAATTTGATTTTGAAGACCAAATTTTTATAGCGGCCACACGTATACCAGATATTTTTTCCACCAAGATACATGTCATTATCCCTTGACAAAAAAACTCTCGTAAAACTAACAATAAATTTCAACAAAAAATATTCACTTGACCTAAGTTCATACGTCCATGAAGCTGACCTTTATTGCCTCTTCTTCAAGGGGATTCAGACCATATAAAATCGACAGAGCCTTGAAACAGCGCTACTCAACCCAATGGGAATAATTCATTGTCAATAAATTTGTCCCTCGATCATTGACAGCACGAGATCAAGCTCAGTGGTTCCAAAAACAGCTGAGATAAAACGAGGTGTAACGAGCTAAATTGAAATAGTCAAGATCAAAACTTGTCAACACAAAGTAGGATTTTAACGAGCTTGTACAAAGCAGGACCATAGCGCCCTAATTCGTGGTGGGATTTTAATGAGGTCATGCAAGGTTTGAATTCAATGAGCTAGTACAAAAGTGAGATTTCAACGAGCTAAGACGAGGTGAGACTCTTACAACCTAATAAAAGGTAGCATTTCAAAATAGGAATGCTGGGTAGGTTTCAACTGGCTACAACGAGGTGGGATTTTAATTGGGTAGTTATTCCAAGGAGCAACTTTAATTAGATAAGGAAAATAATGTTTTTAGCAGCTAGGCAAAGTAAGATTATCGATGCATCACGCGATGTAAGGTTTTTAGCAGTAATGAACGCTATGGTTTTGAATATGTAACGCATATTCTTTTTTTTTCACCTGAGGCAAGGTAAAGTTTTAAATATATAGGTAAAGAAAAAATAAGATTTTTAGAAAATTATTGATGATGAAGTTTTATAAAACTAAGGGAATAATGTTTTAACCAGAACAAGCCACGTAAGGTTTTTACTAGTTAAAATCACTTCATGTACTCAGGTATCACATTATAAAAATTTACATGCAACTAAGATTAGACTTTTCAAAGAAGAAGGAAAACAGACCATTCTTCAAAAGGCTTATAGTTGAATAGAGTAACTTAGAAGCAAGTATTCCATTGATACTAAAATGGATCATATTAATAGATTAAAGCAAAGCTTTTCATTGATGGCGAGTCCCTCGACATTAGTTTTGAAGCTGTTGGAATGGACGTAATAGACATTGAAACAAATTGCAGTAATTATTTACATCTTCTACATGGACAAAGGAGTCTGCACTGTGTAGCGTACTTGTATTATGATTATTTCTGTTGTTACTGCACTTTGATTATTAAACAAAATTATGAGATAGATAAAACAAAACCTAGTTTAAAAAGTAGTTTTAGTAACTCTATTAATCTGAGGTTTGCGGAACTCGTATTTTCATATACATCATAAATCTTAGAAATTAAACATTTCAGTTCTTTACTAAAGTGGTGTTGGATCTATCTCATTCCAAGAGAATTAATCCCAGAAACTGCATTTCAGTGTCTCTATCCTTGGGACATCCAAGAGATTCGAAGATGTCAATCAGATACGAGTTAGATTGATCTTATGATGACAATTTTTTCAGTCGTCATTGAAATATACTGCGATATTACCCTTTTCAATACAATACAGTGTATAAATTGACAAATAATGCTCAGTACACATTTCCTAAGTTCATTATCAAAAAGCTGCCGCTTGAAATTTAACAACTTGGATAAATTTGAATGCAAAATAGTCAAAATATTAATAATAGGCTGAATAACACCAACAATACACACAAACTAGCAATGAAACGAAAATGTTAGGACTGGGATGATTCGCATCGACAGAACACCCTCGCATTGAGGGTGTTTTGACGCTGCATCGACGCTGCTGTGCGTCGGAGACCAGCTGAGCGAACTGCAACGTTTGTGAGGGCGAACACAAACTTGTCTCGTGCACTCTGAACGACATTGAGGCTGAGCTCGAGTTCGTGTTATTATTTAAAAATCAGTGAAAAGGTATATTGTTTATGTATTTTATGCTGTAAAACTCGTTCGCACGTTGAGCAAGCTGTTTGTGTTGATCATGACGGCTCAACACTAAAAACCTGCTTCAAACGTGTCAGTAATCTCAACTCATTTAATCTTATTCAGCGGCTTGGCCATATTTTTCGTTTTTCTGTGTGTTTATAGGGGAAATTTCATTGTTTTCATATCTTCTTAGCCAATAAAATGGAATTTTAGAGCAATTATTAAATCATCGACTCCTGCAACTAAATACTCAAATAAAAATCTAGCTCGAAAATCATCATCTTTCGTCCGCGTTTGAAGCATGTATGCATCATAAAAATTGTCGGAAACCTGAAACTTTTCGTGATTCTTACACTTCATTTCGTAAATCAAGCAATTTTCTTGCTAATTAGTAGCAAATTATAAAACGGGACGCATAAAAACGGCTTTAAAAGAGATTGTCATGCAATTTGAATTACGTTTTTACTTTCTTCAGTAGTGAGGTGAAAATGAAACAAAATTTGGAGAGCGTGCATTCCAGCTGCGCTCTGAGCAAAAGAAACGAGTCGTCCTTGCTCAAGCAAAATTACTGCATGGTCGAGTGAATAATTTTCTGCAGAATGTCCAATGAATTTCACAGCAGTGACCTAAATAGGGATCACAAAGGATGCATTTCCAGTGCGACAAATGACTAATATTTATTCGGACAGCTCTAGACTGCAGAATAAGGGCATAATTAAATCGTGCGCCCACTGAAATACTCCACGCTAAGGTTAGTATCCACGGTGTGCCCAGAAAAAGATAAGTCCGGTTAAACAAGTCTTCAGGCGGCAATGGTGTCATATTTGTGGACGAATTCAGGCACCACACGAATGAGAAACTTTACTAAGGACTTCAATGTTAAACAAATTGATGAGCTTTTGCAGTGGAACTGATTTTTTGGGGAGACAATCAGTATATTTGTACACAAAATATTCGCCATGTTGAATGAAACAGGCCACTAACATCAATTTGTCGCAGGCTTTGTTGAATGTTTCGACGTCGTTATACAACAACCCGGAGCGTAAAAATGAAGGGAAAATAGAACAAGTTTTTTTTTCACGTCCTGCAACCTAGAGTGCAGACCCATCCCATGCGGGGAATGAGCTCTCATTAATTATACACGCTTTTAAAAAATTCTTTTGTGATAGAGCTAGATATTTCTAACCTTCTTCAACGATTTTTCGTATGCTCCACAACATTCTTGCATGTTTAAACTTTGTATAGCTGCTTTTGACTAGCGAAAAAGAAGCAACGATGAATTTCAAAGAAAGCGCAAACTCATGTTCAGCAACCACTTTTGACCAGCTCATGACAGCCTGTAGTTCTAATTTGTAAATTCTCTCTTGATCATCGGGCTAATGTATTCACCTCTGATTGATTCCCCGATACTTTCCCTTTAGGCTACCAATTGAATGAAATTTTCTTAGTTTCTTCCATTTCTGTCAGCACGTTTCAGAGGTGAGTTACGGTTATAGTTTACCAGTTCTCACTTACTGTTTCGCAGTCTTCAGCTTAATGTAAGACTAGGCGGGAAAGATAAAACGGTACTTTCATGGTTCTTTTAATTATCAGAAACTTGCTTCGAGAAAAATATCTTCTCAGATTCTTGCACAGGAGTAGGACTGTTTTATCCAACACATGGATGCTGTGGAGACACATTTCTCGTCACAAGAGTATAATACTAAGTACAGGCTCTATGCACCATTTGATCATCGTTCAGAATTTCAAGTTCGAGTCACTAGAAACATGTATATGAGTCAAGAATTCATATTTCTCATACTTGGAATAAAAGCTCTTGAGCATAAATTAAGGGGGGCATAAAACATAGAAAGCGTGCATGGAGGACGACGACCTGCAAATCTTTGGCCAGAATTCTGAGCTGCTTAGTTCCGCAAGAGGCTTTATGTACAAGCGACGTAGAAATTTTGCTCGTTAATTATGCAAAAACTACTGCGTTTCAAACTATGCAGATTTCGTGTTTCATCAGATATGGTCTTCCTACCATTCAACTTCGCCGTGTACAGTACCAGCGAATGCAACTCACGGTATGGCAAGATTCGCATGAAGAAATTTCGTGTTAGACTTCGACCGAGCAGACCAAGCCAAATGTGATGCCCACTTCGAGGTCACTGCCGGGCGAGTAGCTTCCATGAATATCAAACGAAAACGATACTTCCCGACGACTTTCTCACCAACTGGAAGTGGTCCCAGTGCATCGGTTTTACAATAGCAACACTTTTTGCTCAACTGTATATATATATTTTTTCAATATATAATGAGAAAAGCGTATGCGAGTAATTTAAACTTCGGAGCTCAAAAGTATTCAAAACATAGAATTCACAAGGTACTTCGAATCACATCGCTTCAGCGAGATACTTTAATCAAAGACAAAAGCAGCTTAAATTTATATCCGTGATGACTGCACGTGTAGATATTTCTGTTTGCTTCCGAACTTTGTTCAAAAAATTTACCCGAAAGGTCATAAAAACAAGGTGCACATATCTTTCATGATCATCGAATAGAAATGTGACTTGATGATGAATTTAGACCCAATTATTTAATTTGGTGGTTAAAATCGTGATTAAAAACACAGTATATGTGTGCCATTGATATTTGACGAAGCTTACAGTATGCATTTTAATATACAAGAACTTCATTTTAGAATATAATTCTTTATCCCACTTCAATAATTGATCAGAAGCTTGGGAATCACATGTCATCACACTTTTCAAAGGGTTATGTCGAATACATTAATAATTATAAAACCATTTTATAGTGCTTGAATCCAGGTAAACTAAGGTCTGCAGGAATTAGAGACGCTCCCTGCCAGCGAAACTAGCAGAGGCAGAACAGCTTCACTCTCCTCATGGTCCCCCTCGCAATTTGAGAATTTTGCGTCCACTCGGGAAAAAGGGGACTTTAGTGCTCGTTAAATTTAATTCGGTCCTATCACAATAACTCCTGGAGCTGGAAAATTTCCAGAGTACATAAACCAAAGAATTTTGACCTGCTGTATGTACTGCGCATTTGCTCTGGTATGAATTTAATCCGAGAGGGAAATGGCGCACCAGCAAGTTGGATTACGCGACGTTATTCTTTGAGTTCGCTCCGCCACCCACGCTCAAACATACACGATTTGTTCTATTGGAGAAACTTCGTACTCTCACTCATAATGTCTTTCTGTGAAACAATATAATAAATGAGAAATCGAATGTCACTATTTGAACCATAAATACAGTTTTGATAACTAGCATTTTGGTCCTAAAATTACGGGAAATTCTCAATAGACCTAAGTAGTGTTTCTAAAGTATTTGCTTAACTGATCAATATATGACATCTAAATGAAGTAAAATTCCTTTTAACATATGGATTGAGTACATTTCTATAGCTATGTTCATTCAATGAACGTTACCTTATTACTTCTACATTAAACTGCACAAGAAAAAAATTATCTTTTCGTTTTGCTAACTGTGATGTAAAAAAATACTATCAATAAAACCAATATATCTTGAATATTACTAGCTCGACAATAATATCCTTTACAAGTACAGCATCAATACAGGAATAGTTATTACTATTAACAATAAAATCTATTTTAATATTTACTTATCAATTATTTTCTAATTCAACACTTTAATTTTAAAACTACCATACAAGCATTGATAAAAAAGTTATTTCAGGGCCAAAATTCTGGAAACAATTTATATTTTCTGTCTTTGTCACAAATGAGTTCGAACGGAGACATTTGGACGAGTTTAATAAAAATTCACACAGGAGTAGGTTTTGATTTTACTAGATCTCCACCGCTACCAAATAGTCATCCATGCCCTTGGGCCTTCTTACGCTCTGTGCATCACTCCGTATTGCCAGCGCGCACTGCATGGGAGAGGGTACACCTCACCTTCAGTTTAAGAAAACAATATCGTCTGAACAGGATTACGTTGACTAACCAATTTAGATTTAAACTCATTGAAATATCTTTTTCTGTCCCGGCAGGTATGCTAATCTTATTGTTATTTTTCCGCATTTTTAAACTACGTATTGTCACTTTGCAACCATTGCAAATTTCATTTTTGATTTTCGAGTTCGTTCATCTTTGAAATTAAAAAAAACGGTAAAATAAGTTCACGTTTTTATATCTCAGTTCGTTTAAATTTGTCCAAAAATCTGTTTCTCATTATTAAAACATTAACGAAGGTCGCAATGATGTAGGAATTGAAATTTTGTTATCTATCATGAACCTGAGGCGCAGACAAAAGGTGCCTTATCTTTTGTGATCATCCAAATCATGTTGAAGATTCGAAAACAGTTACGCGTAATTTGATTTAATAAATACTTTAGGAACTAGAATACATGAGTTATACTAACGATTCTCCACAACAACGAAATTTCCTCGGGATGATTTTTATGTGGTGATGTTCCAGCGATAAAAAGACGGGTGTTGATCAGGCTAGTAGATTAAAATTGAGGTCATCAATTATATTCGTTCAAAAGCATTATTCAAGATGCCTGAAAACACTCCTACATGACGAGTCTTAGAACAGTGATCATTAATAGTAGTCAATCAGAGCAGCGGGATTGACTGATTTAAAATTAGTGAATGACCATCCGTGGTACTTAAAAAATTATTACTTACCAACCAAATAAAATTGGTTTCTCACCATCCATGGTGCTCACAAAATTATTACTTACCAACCAAATAAAATTAGTTTCTCACCAAACGATAAAAATTGGTAACACATCATCCGTGCTGCTAATCAAATTATTGCTAAAAAACCAATTAAAATTAGTTATTCAACAACGAACTGAAATTAGTTACTCACCACCAGTGTTGCTCATCAATTTTTTCTCACCAACATGTTAAAATTAGTTGCTCACCGACCAATTCAAATTAGTTACTCATTATTCGTGCTGCTCACCATATTATTTCCCACGAACCAATTAGCCTAAGCTACTCAGCTTCCATGATGTTTACCAAATTCTTATTCATCGCCCGATTACAGCTAGTTACTCACCAAAAGTTAAGGACTCACCATCAACTAAAACTGGTCCCTCACCATCAACAAAAATTGGTCACTCACCATCGGCAAATATGCTTACTCGCCATCAACAAAAACTGGTTACTTCCCATCAGCAAATATGCTCACTCACATCAACAAAAGCTGGTTACTCACCATCAGCAAATATGCTTACTCACCATAAAAAAAGGTTACTTCCCTTCACCAAAAATGCTCACTCACATCAACAAAAACTGGTTACTCACCATCAATAGAAACTAAATAGTCACCATCATCAGTAATAGCATCATTAGTTATACCACCTTCAGCTACTCCACCAATAGTTACCCCACCATTAATAACTTACCCCATAAGTTACCCCGTCATTGGTTTCTCATTAAGACCATTGCTATTTACTCACTAAAAATTAGTTACTCACCACCGCCAGCATTGCTCACTCACCATCAGTATAGGCCTTGAGGTGATGCCGTCTCACCGCCAGCGCGCACACGACCAAGTTCAGCCACAGCAGAGGTTTCAAGGCAGACCTATCCAGTGACATAGTAGACAATCTTCCTTGCCAATTATATGAGCTCGTATATCACTTTTTCTTGAGCAATGATTTGCGCACAACTATTGTTTCAGTTCAATGGTGTGTTTTTTATTTTTTACGTACTGCTATTTTTTTCTGTTCAAAACACAATCTTCGAAATACATGGCACTGAATCACATTTCACTCTCTCGTTGATGATAAACTGATGTTAAATTGCTTGCATACACTTCTACATGTATTGGCCAACTCGTACAGCTATTCCCTTTAAATTTTCACGTACGTGAATAAATGAAGTAATCGTAATATTTTTATCAATATGGTACAATTAGCCTCTCTTAGAAATAATTAGCGCTGGCTTTATTTTTATTCGCATTCAATCTGAAAAATATACATGAACTTTTATTGAATAAACGAATGTCAATTAACACTCTGCGCTGCGAAGAAAGTATATTTTTATTCCTATAATTCAATCTGAGCAAAACTACTCAGGTCGCACAGCTGGATAAATTAAATTTTCTCGTTGGGTTGTTGACTTACGTGTGCAACGTTACTTCAGCTGGCCAAAATGTTGACAGTTACATATTTTAGCTTCGCTCTCGGTAGGGCAAATAAAAAGCACTCAAAGCTGTGGAAGTGTTCAGAGCGCTAATGCCTTCTGTACCTGTCCTCAGTAATGGCCGAGCCGTCCTAGTACGCCGCCCAAAAGTGACCGTACAGCATTCACAATATTGTGATTAAAAGAAATACAAACGTTACCTGCGTTATATCGGGGGAAAATTCATAGTGATTAACTGCACTGTAATTCCCATATTACAAAAATTTCGTTTTCATTGCCCCAAACATACAACGCAATTTTTATTTAAAAACAACCTCGATTGAAGTGAAGTCTAGGTGATTTATTGAGATTTTCAGATTTCGGAAGCCAAAAAATTTCCCGCGGTTATATCAAATCATACTTTTATTTCAGCAAATTGTATTATCCTAATGAAAATCATAACACTTTACCTTCATGGACAAACTTAAAACAATAATGAATTAAAGGTCGTGAAAGAAATCAATGCCACTAAGAGCCACTATAGAAAAAAACTATTTGGTGGTCTACTATTCTATTTGGCCATTTTTTGTGATGCGTAGAATCAGGGAAATAATCAGAATAACAAATAAATGTATCAATTACAAAATTGTACCACCCTATTCTAAAATATAGTGAAAAATATTCCCGATATATTTAGTATTTTATGACAAGAGGTGAACCGCTCGCACACGCAACACAACTTGACGACCAATGAGTTGGGAGCTACGGTGCATTGGTATTTTTTTAGAATAAAATTTTAAATCTTGATAAGCTTTTTTCCCTACCTCTTTCATGTTCAAGATCTCTGGCTTGCATTATATCTCTCTTGTATTCAATTTTACCGATTTTAGCTTGTTTCGTAGCACAGCATGGGACACTTTCCACCTAGCGTTCATTTTCCAAAATAAGCAGCTACATAACTTTTTTTAATCTTCTATCTATTTTTTCTGAGCATTTCTCCGATATTGATTCTGAATTACTGGAAAAAGTTGACCAGAATACTGTCATTCAGGCAACTCTGGAACAGTTGACATGCTTTACGACTCACTAACTCACTAATATTAGTCAAGAACTCTCACTCGCACTTTATGAGCGAAAGTATCGGTGACGGTCTTCCACTGCTAGTTAACGAGCAATTATTTTCCAGTCAAAGCTTCGATTCCGTCGGAATTTCAAGTTTACCGACAGTTAGTTTGAGAATCACGTCATGTTCCACTAATTCAGCTCTCCAACAAAGTTTGAGTTTGCCCATCGGGGACTTCGAGCTAACAAAGGGAACATTGCTAGCTGAATCTACTTTTCTCTCAAAGTTGTCCTTGTCGCACAATCAGACGGAATTGTCATAAATTGAGTAGCTCTAATTTACATGGAAGCAATTTTTGTGAGAAATTAATAATGGCCAAACATAATCTACGGTGTGCAAGAATACTCAGTATTCTGAAAGTTCGTATAAAAAAGATAAAATCCTGAAGTATAGTAATTTTTTAAGAGGGAATTGACCAATGCTATATCAACTGGTAAAAAACATTATCATTGTAAAAAACATATAACATAATAAAAATTCATCAAACATCAACAATAAATAGCTTCTGAAATAAATTAAATTGAAATTAATTAAATGATGTATCAATGTGAAAATATGGTAACAATGTATCATTCTTGCTGATCGAATGTCCTCATGAAAATTAGGAGAAATTTCATGGCGAACATCGACTCTTCTGTGCTCTTAACATATGGGAAAACTTGAACTGCATAGTTTGTACTTCAAGATAGACAACAATACGTAACACAATACAATTCTAAGGTTACCTGCAGGTTCCCTGAATCTATGACCATCTATAAGTTCCCTGAATTTCAAGGGTGACACTGGGGCAAATTAAAAGCGATATGCAATTTGGACTCCTATAACATAAAAAGTTAACATTTTCAGTGCTTCAAATATTATTATAGTGGATGTATGCAGTAAACAAACTACGATACATCAAAGGAACAATATGAATATACTAATGAATGATAGTGAAGGTAGCAACTAATGAATATGTTCTCATGTATTTGAAATGAGGTCGATAAGTTGCTCCTTGGTAAAACTTACCAATTTTTAGATATTGTCAGACGTAATGCTACGTGATACATCAACTAATGGCAATTATTACCTTCCTTCGACTTGAAATCACTGCATTTTCCTGAGCTCATTGCTTGAAAAATGCTCTACGGAGAAGTTTTCAATCGGATTCATGTCTGGAGAATCAGCCCACCAGGTGCATGAGAAGGAGAATTTGCATGCATAAATACGATTGTTCTCCAAAAAATGTTGTTTTTCTTCTTCAATTAGGGTTCGAGGTACTCTTTCAGGAAAATTAGGTGATTATTGGCAGTCATTTCCACACCGTCAAACATTCTAAGAACCAACCCAATATATATTGGTTGGGTCTTGGTAAATGCATCGTTAAACAACGGGCTTATGAAAATGGACTTCAATTTAGAAGAAAACTTGCGGCAGGTAATTCTTGATGGATCGCGTAGAAATATGTAGGATGAAATTCACTAATTGGAAAGTTCCATGAACCAGCAGCTCATCCAACTCAGTTCAAAAAACAGATCACACATCCCTTATTAACTGCTATACTACCACTCATAAGTTAATTTTTGCGGGAGTTCCAATTCAACATAGTTCGTTTACTGCTCTTATCTATTGTAATAATGTATTAAGCATTCAAAACGTTAATGATTTGGTTCATATAAAATTGAATTACACCTTGTTAATAATGTGACGCAGTGCTACGCGTTAAAATTAGGGCACATGGCCGAAGATTCTGAGTATGGGATAGGAAACTTTCCGTTATTGAATGGAACGTGCAAACCTTCCGTGGCTTTTTCGTTAAATTTCGCCTAGTGGCTTTCGAATGAATCTCAGAATTGTTATCTCGTCATTTATTAGATATGAAATGTACTCTTCAACAATAAATATTTCAAAATCAGCTTAAAACTCGACAAATTGCAGTGAAAATGTTTCCTAATTCAATCAATTTCTTTATTTGAAAACAAACCAGACACTTCGCCACGTTTTGTATTTGCATTTCAGTTTTCATAGTCACCTCAACATTCTGATTGTAACAACGTTGAACGTAATTTTCTAAAGTCTACGATGCGAACGACATGCACGAACGAGCTTAACCTAATTAAGTAGAAATTTGAATAGTATTGCATTCGTTGTACGGCAGTACAAAGCACTCAGCCCACTTTTGCGCAAAACTTTTATGTCACGTAAACGGTTTAAAATTAGTTATAAAACTAACGTGCGCTCAAACTAATGTGCTGTAATTGAGCACTTACACCTTTGCTGCCCAATGTAACGATTATCAAGGCGCAGAACCTAGGCATCATAGAATGGTATGAGAGCGCACTGTACACCGGGAGAGATACAGCGTCTCGTCCTATATAAAGCTGCATAAGTTCCAGGAAACAACATCTTTATCTTGTTATTCGCTTCACTTTACTCAAATATTCCACGAGCTCGTTGATGTTCGTTCTAGTTGATATGGAAAAGAAAATAGATTCATATTCTTGCTGAATTTCTAGTAAGAAGAAATAACATTTTTTGTGCATTTTTTGATGCGTTTGCGCATTCCTTTAGCAACAGACGTCGTTTTGGTGAAGGAGCTCAGTATTTTTCGGACAAATAAGTTTACTCTCGACCAATTGTGGCTGCAACTGTAAGCCCGAGGTCAATTACGTCAATTACGCACCCTATGCAGGTGCGACTGTATAGAGCGGTTGTTTGCTGGCATCGATCAAGCGCTTTATGCGGAGGATGACTGTATTTTGTTTGAAGATCTGAAGGTAACCTCAATTCCAATTTTGAATACCTATGCCTTGCTTGTTATCTAACGTGATGAAATAGTGATGAAAATATTTCCAATCATTGCAATTTTCTGTGCATTAAACTTTATTGGAGCTAACGACAGAATTAGACGATATTCGAAGTTAATGTCATGCGCTGCTTAGTATTATGAAAGGTAAAACTCAACTACAGAGCTTATATACCTACGAAATAATCCAATTTCTTTGGATTACTTGACGATGCTCAACAACGAATGCTTTCTGGTCGGAATCCAAGTATTTAAAATAGGGTTTTTCTCAGTCTGATCTCAAGATCAAAATAGTTTACAATCCATACGAGTGAGTTTTAAAATGTTTCAAGCTCAATCGCGTCGACCAAATCGCAAACGCATCAAAAATCCCGCCACGTCCATTTATGTCCCTCAAGCGAAGCAAGGCTTGCTATTGCCAATGGGTTTTCCTTCAGTCGAGTTTGGAAAGAAACGAGTTGGCATTTTGACGACGTATATTTATTTGTGTGCTTAACCAATGTATTTTAAGCGTCGGTTCCCTCGAATTATTCAACAACCGTAAACATTTTTTAGTCTTTCCCTGAAATTTCTGTCAAGTGGCGCCACTTACTCAGTTTGATATTGGGAGCGTAAACAAATACGTAATTGAAGTCGGGCTTACAGTTGCATCCCCAATTCGACGAGGAAAAACTTATTTTACGAAAAATATTGAGGACCAACTCCAAATGGTTTTGTTGCTATAGGCATGAGCAAACGCATCAAAAAATGTCATTTTGTTCCTACCAAAAATTCAACAAGAATAAATCAATTTTCCAATGATATGAATTAATTTTTTACGACTCGTAAAGTCACAGGTCACCGAACGGAATACATGCAAGCTCTCTTTCTTTTGGAGCGTTGAAAACAAAACACACATCAGATGGGAATGGAAATGGCCGCGCACATGAGTATTATGCCCCTGTTTTTGCGATAGGATTAAGCAGCAGGTGGCCGGCGAAAATTTAGCTCGCAATAATCAGATGTGTCCATTGTAGAAGAAGCTTCAATGACACTCAAATTTTCTCAAATTACCTGAAATTCGTTCCCCTTAAATGGTATTTCACTGAATATGAAATCAAAAGAGTCAAACTTCAAGCCTCCCTGATACTGGCAAAATTGCACAAGTGTTCATGTTTGACAGTTTGTATTATATCTGACCTAAATTCTGAAATAGTTCGCAGAAATTTGGGTTATCTCACGAATCGCAAATAAAATAAATCTAGGTCACTTCCAGTTTTATATTTTCAGAGTCAGGGAAAAACCATCTTCCCTTGTAAGCTTCGGTATTCAAATTTTCATTAATTAAAGAAGAGTGTAGAAATTTTACGGTAGTGCAAACCTGATCAGATTCTCATACACGAAAAAAGTTTCACTGGACACAGAAGTATTTTCTATACAGTATATTCCTTTCATGCCATGAGCACCTCATCATATTCTATACAGAAATCCCTATGTTTAATCATTAAAATGAACTTTGCTCATTTCTTTGCAACATTAAACCAAACCCCAAATGAGCTCCACGGCGTAAGTTCAAGTTTGAAAAATGAAGCTCAGTAATCAACACAACTAATTGGCCTCCACTTAGCTAGGACAGCGACGCAAAGTCCGCCGTTGTTTACAGGGTACGGCATCCTAAATTATTGAACAAGGCTTCAATGTTACAAGATGTGACAAATTTTGCGCCCGATGCCTCAAGCGTAGCACAAGATAAAAAACTTTCAGCTTTTGCATAATACTTCAGGAAGGCTTATCTCGAACTCGGCCCACCTTCCTAACTCCTCAACTTTTTACAGATGCAAAGCTCGCTTTCACTCTATTTTCTTTCATAAACGCTTCACTCTCTTAGGATAAAAAATGAAAAAAAGTTCTGAAGAAGGAATCATTCTTTCATATGAACCCAATGTAAATTTTTTCTTCGTAAAAAAAACAATAACCTAGGAGACATTATTTTTATCTGTGAGGGACATTTGATCAGCGTTCTTTGGAAAAATTTCATGAAAATTCTATTAATGGCATTTTAGTATGAATTCTAGTATGAATTCTAGAAAATTCTAGTATGAATTAAAACTAGCTGATTTAATTCGTTTATATGTCTTGCTCGAATATATTTCGCTACTGAAAGTCCCGAAAAGTAGGTTATCATTAATGAGGCCTGAACCAAAGACAAGTGATCACTAATGAGGCCCGTAACCAAAGATATGTGATCACTAATGAGGCCCGTAACCAAAGAGAAGTGACAACTAATACGGTCTGTAACCAAAGATAAGTGATCACTAATGAAGCCCGTAACCAAAGATAAGTAACAACTAATACGGCCCGTAATCAAAGATAAGTGATCACTAATGAGGCCCGCAACCAAAGATAAGTGATCCCTAATGAGGCCGGTAACCAAAGTAAGTGATCAATAATGAGGCACGTTACCAAAAGTAAGTAATCGATGATGAGACACGAAACCAAAACCACAAACGTGTCCACTCTGAAAACTTTACATCATAAGTAAACACATATTACTTCGAGGGGTGCTGAACTACGTTTGATTACAATTATAAATAATTTTAAAAGTGATCGAAATGAAACCAAATAGAGTTTCCAATATCTCATTTTATGCGTACGTAGTATTCAATTTATATTTTAGCGTTCTCCATACCTACACAACTTATTATACAAGTCAATCAATCTGGATAACATTAAAAAAAATCGCATATCGTGCGAGATGGCCTTAAGAACATCGATGAACTAAGCTGTGATGGGACAGCTCTGCCTGCTGTTGAATTGAGAGCGAGTTATCTGTGCAGCCGCCGCTCCTAATTTAAACATCACGTAATTTCTGAAACGTGCATCCGAATAACGTTAGCCTTCATATTGATTGTTGGCGGGAGCAGCTGGTGCTGCATCGATTAATGTGCCTTATTGGTACAGCGGCCGTGGCAAATTACGACAGGGCTCGGGCTGTGGTTCCCTAGGGCACAAAAGTTATTGCTTCCGCCTGGGCTCAAAGAAAATTGTGGAACAAAGATGCGACGTGAAAGAAGTTTGCCTAGTGGCGCTCTGGCCTCACAAGAAACCAGCCTGCGAAAGTAAGCACATGGAACTTGTGACCTAGCGTGGAAACTCGGACTCGTGAGGATTGCAAACAGTGTTCCCGCAGCTTTATCGCTCGTAAATGGTCTATCATATATCGCATTACTAGATTTCAGTGTTTACAGCGTTTTTCATACTTGGCATTATTTTCTTTCAATGTTCACAACGTTTTTATAAGAATTCAGTTGACATATTTATTTGTTACATAGTTTTAAAGTACTAAATACACTATTTAATTGTTCGATTGTTCAATAAATACTGGCAAGTTAAGCTGTGGTATCTCTCTCTTGCGATACCCTGTATATACTCGTATATGATGGTTATAGTACAATATGATTCACAAAATGTTTCGTTATTAAATTATTACACTGCCAGCTGATACCATAACGAAGGTGACTCAAACGTCAGTGTATGTGTCAAACGTTCACTGGTCGATCGTTCACGAAATAAATCAACTGACAGAGTTGACGGAATTTATGACCTAATTATTACCATCACAGCAGATGAAGCTATTTCTCTTATTTAGCAATCATACAATGGGACACTTCATATACAATATTAGTTTGGTTAACATTGTCATGGCAAGATAGCCTGCTAAGTACATAAACACTGGCAATGCAACAAATTGCCGAGACTAGACCCCAGGATCGCCGCCTACGAGGTCACAGGTCACCAAAACTCTAGGTAGGTTCTTTCTAGACTCTCGGTGAGTTTTTTAGGCCAGAACTATTTTACTCAATGACTTTACTTCATGTTTCTGATAAATTACACAAGCATCCTGGCCTAATATAGCCTAGCGTAAAACCTACAAAATTGAAAAATTAGCTAATTTCGCAGGATTTTTTGTTCTCCGAAGAAACCATTTTATGATTTTTGACTATACGCTAGGAGAAATGAAGTATAAGAAATACTAGAAAATAGTCGCAGAAAAGGAATGAGGATTATCGGTCCAAAGTTTCTAGTTTCTGTCTTGTTATTAGTTCCCAAACCATCATTGAATTGAATATTAGGCATCTGAGTGAAATCGTTCAACAGCTGTGATTTATTCTGATTGTGTCTCTGTATCAGTAATGGATCGAATTTAAAGTTAAATGGTCGAAAATTGCGTTGGTGATTCATCAAAGCTACAGCTGTGTGAAAAATGAGAAGGAGTCATTAAATATGCGTAAAGTAGTTTTACAAAAAAGGCAGGCATCGAAATTTCTCTCGGCGATGATAGCAACTCCGAAACTCAAAACTTTCGCAATCTATGCTGAGCATCAAAAAAGGAACTTTTTATAGCATCTCTTTCGTTACAAAATTGAAATTTGATAGCTTTGGATATTAGGTAGTTGCGTAAGAGGTTAACTATTATATTTTTTCCCTTTAGACCGCCATGTCAGCAGTATCTGCAAACGCATCGTAAATCTAAAGTATCTACAGTATTAATACCGTTGCTTCTTCGTTTCTTCGTGTGTTACGCTTGTGAATAAGCAGACGGGGATAAATTCGCAGCACTTGTAAACATAGGAGAAAATTGGAGTTCACTATAAGGTTCCGCCGCAGACTACATCAAGAACAGTTTTTCTTATCAAGTGAAAGCTTTTGAAGTAATTCCGATCCAATGGGAATCGGCTCAACCCGTTTGGAATAGACAGAAGAAACGCAATAAAAGGAGCAAATCGAAGAAAACTAAGACATAGACGAGAGCGCTTAAAACCTGAGGAAATATTGAACATTCTGAACCGAAATAGAACCGGAATACAACAGCGAGAAGAAACGTGATAGCACAAGAGAAAGGATAATTTTCAAGTAGAAAATGGTCCAGAGATGAAAACTGAAAAAGAAATGCGAGTGAAAAAGAATGGATCTCGTTTCCTGGAAATACCAGAAATGGAGAGAACGAAGTAAGAGTACGCACAATAAATTTCTCACTCTTATACATAAAAACTGGAATACTACCACGGGCCCAGGAAGGTGACTGTTATTCTACGCAGAAACAAGCCATTATCTACATCGTGAGCCAAGTTCAGTTTTTTCAGGCACCTCTCGATAATTGCTACGGACTTTTATAATTAATTTTCTTAGGAGCCGCACGTCTGCAGCGTTCCCATCTACCTCCCATCCCAAACCAGATGAAATTTTTTTAGAGAATACAAACTTTCCTTCATATACGCGACCCGTCAAAAATGACGAAACCTGCTGTATTTACTCTCGAAACGAATGAAATTCACCCAGTGAAGCATGCGCGATGCAGGTCACGGACGAACCTCCGAGTTTCCTTTCAGATTCTCCGTTCATTACCAAGATGTGTTTTCACAAATACTGTGATATCGTGTGCTATCAAACAAACAAATACTTTCCGGTATAATTGCAAAAATTTATTGACGAATAGTGAATTTAACCGTGAGTGTAAAAAGAAATATAAGCTTTGCTGTAAAAAATATATATATATCAGACACACAGACCAGTCTGGTTTCGTGAAATAAAATTATCAGTGAATGTCATCTAAAGTGAATGTCAATACGTAATATGTATTACATCACAAATTGAGGGGTAAAACTACACATTTCTTGAATAAGAAGACAAAGAGTAAGATAAAATAAAATAGTAAAGTTTTCACATAACGAACCCGCGAGGAAAAACAATAGTGTACGTTTTGGCCAGATGGTTCAGGTAAAATGTAAGGGACTGAGGTAAGGTCTCAATCTAACATCGTTTTTTCGTATATTAACAAGGATTCCAGAATTTTTAGATCTATTGCGTTACTTGTTGAGTCTATTATTGAAAAGTTGTTTAATCTTGAAGGATAATTCAAATTTTCGCAGCGAATTCAGTGGTTTGAATGAGAAGGTTTTTGTAACAGTCTGTTGGTTCTACGACTGATGCCAATGTAATTTTCCAATCAAATCCTCGAAGTGGCTGCGAAAATAGAATCATCCTGTCAGACAAAATGACTTTTCAATAATAAACTCAGGGAGCAATGCTATAGATCTTTGAATTCTGGAATCCTGGCTCACGTGCATAAAAAACGATGTAAAATTCAGACTTTATCTTAGTCCCGTTACATCTTGCTTGAACCATCTGACTAGATTGTACAGAATTTTTGGTTACTCGCAGGTTGACTATGCCGTAACTTTTTTGTTTGTTTTAGTCTTTGCTCTCCTATTTTAGAAATGTCTATTTTTGCTACATCAATTTGTTATGTACATAATTGACATTACGTAATTTATATTTTCGAGTAACATTCTCTGATTGTTATTTCACGTAACCAGACTGGTCTAAGGTTTTAAATCTATGTTTTTTGCAGAAATAATTTCCTTTAGATTACATTCGTGTTGCGATATTCAGTATCATATTCACGATGCTACTGCATATCAAGGGGTCGGATCAGTTGAAAGTTTGTTTTTGTGTACGACCATTCTTTAAATCCCTCTATAAAGCAAACATAGAATGAAATTACGCTTACAGGGATATTCTTCTATCAGCGGAGAATATTAGTGCAGAGACCAAAAGACCAAACAATGAACTAACCGAGCGACTAGCCTGGACAGTAGCCGCTGAAAAAACTTGTATTTTTTATTGTGAAATTACTGTATAAGTGAAAAATAAAATTGGATAAATATGATAAAGTTCCCATTGTAGGTACATGACTGAAATTTGACACATACTAGATTAAATTAAGTGATTTTAGTATCCCATCCACAGTATTTCTTCTAATCTTCGGAAACGAATATTCACAGGCTGAAAAGAAGTTTCCCGGGATGACAAATGGCTAATTTTTCGTTAGTGGAACAGAATAATGAAATATTGGTGAATATTGCGTACATTTAATCTTAACACGAAACATCGTTTGGGTTAATTTTTCAATTCGCCGTTCTTATGCCCTGGCAAATCTCAGAAGCCGGCCTTTAGTTGATGCACGCAGCCATGCATGCGGAATTTCATTTCATGTCTTCTACAGAGACAATTTCAAGTAGTCGACAGTGGCATGGGCGATGCACAAGCAGCAGTCTTTTGAAAATCGGCTTATCGCAACTCCTGGGCTTTCTTTGGTGATGTGCAAGAGAGCACAGTGTTGTTGAAAGGCGAAATCGTCTTCATAAAGTATTTCTTCATTCGACGAATGGTTGGAACTCAAGGAACTAATACTTGATTTATGTACGAATGTGATTATGCTTTCGCGGCCCCTTTAACGAAAATGAGTGGAGAATTCTACGCTTTGAAGACAAGTCTGAGCTACGCTGAGGGCCGGCTGTAGATAACGATTAACATTTCTCATATAATCTGGTACGTTTCCACACTGCTATGTAAGCACTTTTTCACTCAGAGGATTGAAATATGTCTCTACTTGAACTTGTCATAAAAAAGTCTCTCCTCCTCGCGTAAAATCCTTCATGAAGTTTAGTAGAAACTGAACTTTATCGTGTCATATCTCTTTTTGAAGGTCAAGGAGTTGTTGGCACTTCATCAGCGTGAAAGCAGAAAACTTGAGGTCAGTTTTGGGCACGGTCCTCATTGATTTCTTGGTGATATTCATGAGCTTAAACATTTTCTCAGGATCGCTTCAGAGCTCTGCTCACCCTCTCGCTCACAAACCTCATGAGTTCAGGAGTGCGAGCCGGGTACTGGCGCCATCATGGGGGACGGTCTTTGTTAGCCAAAATTCAAAGAACACAAATCTAAACTAGGGTTTGCATGAAAAACTTAAGAAGAGTCTTGGAATTTGCATAAAATAATTTTTACAAGTAAGACACGCATCAAAATTTGTCTCGGCGACCATAACGACTCCGAAACTCACTCGATAAAAATGACGCTAACAAATGTGGCAGCACAAGAGAATGAGAATTTTCACGCGGAAAGCAAATGTCAGGGATAAAAACTAAAAGCACAACATGAATGCAGAAGAATGAAACACGTTTCTTGGAAATACCAGAAATTGAGACGATGAAAGAAGACCCAACGCAATTAATATATTTGGCTTATGAGTACATAAAAACATTGATATTACCACCGGCCCAGGGAGTTGACTATAATTCTACGTAAAACCAAGTCATTACCCAATCGTGAACCAAGTTTAGTTCTTTGGGACCTCTCGATAATTGCTGCAGACTTCCATTTTAAAATTTCTGAGAAACCGCACGTCTGCAGCGTTCCCATTAGACTCCCATCGTAAGTCTGTGCTTCACAGACTGCCGTAAAAAGAGGACCGCATCCCCTTATTTGGCTGTTAAATACAGTTAGATATCTGCACTCCCAAGCAATGAGGCTCATTAATAGCTTGACGTTTACTCAAATCTCTACAATGCGAGGACAATCAGTGATAACGGTTCATAGACATAGAGAAAACTTAACGCTCGCATTTATTTTTTTGTTAATGGCTTTAAGATCATACTTGATTTCAACCAACGTACATAACATATTGAAAAAGAGCCATTAGACTCTCGCCACACCTCTATTTACTAGCCTACCGTAACCGTCATTTCTGTTTACTGGTGTACCCGAACAGTCAAAAAAGACGGTAAATTCAAAGTACTCTCTGGAGAGGGACACGTGCTAGAAGAATTTAGTAAGATTTAATTTATTCATGTGCTGCAAATGGTGATACATTATCTTTCATGTAGAAAATAATTACCCCAGTGCGTCGAAGTATGTAACTTTAGCCAACAAGATTCCCAAAAGCTGTGGTATTTTAATTCGGTTCATTGAATTTCTATACTTGTAGTGTATCTGTAATTATTTTGCACATGGTTACAAAATCCTTGTAGCTAATTAATTAAATTTGTTTTCAGATTTATACCAATGTATACAATACGACGTTCATTGTATATACGTAGACATGTTTGTAGCAGACTATATTGTAGGCTAAACTGTGCCAAGCAGTACGATGGTATGCAGGCGAGAGATGCGGGAGAAGTTATGCACATGTGTAGGCACCGCATTCTTAGGCCGAGCCCCATGCAGAGCTAATCAAGCAACGCCGATGAGGAGAGCGAACGCGGTAACGGGATACATCTCTAACGAGCGAGGGAAATTCCAGAGCATACTTCGAGACGGGCGAACAGTTTAATTCCATGGGAGTGTTCTCGATGTGGCACAATGGGCGCTTGGCACCGTCGCAACATACTATAGTAGAGGGAACAAGTTCGAAGTCGGGAGGCAGTCTGGGAGGATCAGCGATAGGAGCCAGATCTAGAAAAAGACTTAGGGCGTCAGGGTATGCTCGAAATTGGCTAGATACTTTGTCATAGGTCCGAGAACGAGAACTTGCTGGAAGATAGAACTTGCTCAAACTGCGAGCTGTGACATTTAACTTAATATCCACTAAAATAGTGCGCTAACCCACCTAGAGCAGCTCGTTTGCGTCGGTTAAACTGAGTTGCTGCATGTGAGTTCTGCAAGTTTGCAAATGCGAGAGAGTTGGGACAATAAAATTCTGAGTTAAATCAGTTCAGTACTAGATGGATTAATTGCGTTTAAATATTCCAGTAGGTTCAGATCTCAGTGCGACGCTCATTACTGCGAGTTGCTGTCATTGCAGTCTTTACCACGTTTATTCAACATATGCTCGCCCCGCTCATAGAGTGGCCGTAACTAATTAATTTGTGAAATGAGTACAGTGTGTTTCATATCTCCCCTCGAAGTATCGTTACATCTCTGCGCGCCCTGACTGCCGGCTAGACGTTACCATTGGAAAAACGTAGAAAACCGGCTTGAGCACGAAGCTGAGTATAAGTGAAGTGAGTTACATATCATCCACAGCAACGAATAATATGCGCCATTACAAATCGTGTATAATAATGGGATTTTATTATCTGAATCACTGTAACGGACTCTCCAACCGTGGAAACTGTCAACATTTCAATTCTAGGTGACTGCAACAAGTGAATTTTCACTTTATTTTCTCTAGCGGTGATCTGGTGATGTAGAAAGGAAAAAGAGGATATTTGATTTCTACGCCGAGCAAAATGTAGATGAAATCCAGACGCTACGTAAAATTGGTAGGTTCTCCAGGAACTCAAAATACCGTTCGCTCTCAGAATTTATTATCAGTTAGGTGAAGATGATTGCGAGCCGTGTATATAATAAAAGCGAGAGATTAGTAATACTATTTTCTTTAACTGCAAAATATCTACCTCAACGATCGCTGTAAAAACAACTCAGTGCAGCCAAGAAGGCGATCATTAGACGGAGCAAATCTTGTAGAGAGAACGTGTGTAGAGAGGCTCAACTAAAATGCACCCAAGCTGTCCGGTGCAAGAATATTTCTTTAGTAACAAAAACACGCGATCAAGAGCAGAATCTCAGCTATCACAATAGTGCACTCAAAATGCACTGGAGCTGTTCAAAGAGCGATTTGATTTACAAATGTTGAAATAAAAGAACAACTGGAGAGTCAAATAGGACAGCAGTGTTGAAACAAATGCCGATCTAAAAGCAACTGTAGAGTTTCAAGAACACTGTAAAATTACATAAACACTGCAGAATTGAAAATGTCAGCAGATTTGAAAACCACTAAAGAGATATTAAAACATTTTAGAGTTAAAAAAGTATTGAGGGGATGAAAACAACAACAAAGTTAAAGCTCACTGTAGAATCAAAAAATAACAACTGAGTCACAAACAACTGCAGAGTAACAAAAACACTGCTGAGCTAAAAATTCAAGCGACTGCGAATTCGTTCCAGTGTCGTGCCGCTGTATCAGATAAAAACAACATGCATAAATATAATTGCAAAACGTGACACAAACACAATCTTTGTTATCTACAGCCAGCGGAAGTAGTATTTCTTTACAAAGTTGGCACCGCCCCAAAATTCTGTGTTTCAATGTTATTTTCACGTACAAATCAACTAAAACAATTCACCATGGGCGTCCAGGACGGTGCGTATTCGTGTGTTAGATTCTCAAGCATAAATACAGCAAGAGCTTGGGCACGCAATAAAATACAAGAGTTGCATATATTTGATGCAGTGCAAGCTAAGGAATTGTAGTGTATGTGTGTAAATGTGTGTGTGTGTGTGCACAGTTCGTGCGTGTACTATTATACATATTCTGATAAATGTACGTGTACTTTTACTAAGCATGAATTCCGAAGCGATAAATGCATTAAAACTCGTGCCTTCATGCATGCAAAAAATGTAAATTAAATGTTCCTAGAATGCAGAATGGGGGTTTTCAACGTATAGAATTCGATACCGATATCAACTCTCTTCACTATATCATTTTGACGTACATATTGAACAGCTCTTTAAATGGTCCCTTATAAATTGCAAGCCGATTAAAAGATCTGTGATGAGATTCAGTTGCTGATGAGTGATCAGTTTTTTAACTTGTTAGAAGTTGCTGTGTGTAATTAAATGGTAATATTCACCTACATCTGTTACCTGTTTGAACTTCGAGAAAACGCCCTTTGAAATGCAACCGTTGAATTTCTAAGATTTTCCTTAGATCGGATCAAGACTATTTTCTGGTTTACTTCAAGGAGAAATGTTGCTTTTACGCGGGTGTGATTGACTGCATTAACCTCTCAGCGAGCTGATTGGACATTTACAAATGGATGTTTCCGTGTATCTCATAGTCCACAAGATTGCATCACAAGCGCAACGTTCTGTTTGATGTTCTGAATTAGATCGATTTACAAAGAGAAAATGGATCCGACTACCAGAATCGCATTATCTAAAAGACCCTTCAAAGGTAAACAGAAGAACATAAACAATGACTTTAAATAAACTTATCGTCATTCACTGCACGTAGACAAACGTCGCCCAGCCCGGATGATCAAATGTATTAAGTTTTTTACACATATCTGCGAATAAATTTCATGATCGACTCAACGAAACATCATCAAGCACAAGCAGCCTGTAACGTGAGCGAGCAATTCTGCTCGCAAATATGAGCGTGCAAACGTACAAATTATATTTCTATGAATTTGGAGCCCAGATGGCGGCAGTGCTTGCCTTGACCTTCACTTACAAGTCTATCATGATTTCCGAGCAGCATACGAGCAGCAAAAAATTCTGTACATTCCGTAAGGTCTTGTTTTATAGCATGTGGAAAGATGTTCAGCACGGACTAATCTCTCATATTAAACAACGGTAATTTCGACGGACTCCATCTTGAAACTCTTCGGCCTTTGGCCACAGTCAAACCGCTTTCAGTGACCATCAGTATCCCGGTGGATCCCAGGTTTCAGTTGCGTTGGCAGAAGTAACGTTGCAATTTGATGAAGAAAATGTACATACTCGTCGGGCCGTCCTGTTTAATTACAGTCTGAAAACGGTACTCTGAGAATGTACTAATTGCTATCCCCGACGACACGGCGGAAATTTACGTTAATCACCTAAATTGCTTACGAATGAAAATACACCGTTTACGATGAAGACTAAAAATAATGTTGTATGCCGTATTTGAATCTCTTACATAAACGTCAGCCATATGGTGGATTAACTTTGTCTATCTGTCGAAGATCAACTAACACCGCAGGATGCCTCGACTTCTTTATTTAGCATCCCATGTGCTAAAGAAACATTGTAGCAGAGTCTCTATTCAAAAGAGCAGCTGCACTTTGCAGCGAAGAAAACAAAGGCGATGAACTGAACAACATCGCACATTTACTAAAGTAAAATAATTTCCCTCCTATATATTCCTGTCTGCAACGCTACCTACATCAACAAGGCCCTCGGAATGGAGCCAATTAAGCTGCTATCAACTCCATGCAAGATATGAAATATGTCAGTCTCCCGTACATAAAAGGTACTTCTCAAAGAGTTCAGCGAATGTTAAGGCCATTTAACGTTAAACTAAGGCATAAATCGAATAACATAATTTAGAGGTAACTTTGGTTCCTAAATGATAGAAGAGTTTATAAGGAAAAAACTCTCTTTATTTATAAGCTCAACCCTAATGACTGGTAGGCATGTTATGTATATTGGGGAAATTGGGTGAAATTTATAAATTTGGCTAAAACAATTTTAGAGTTTAAAAACAATCAATTTTGTTTATTCTAGATACAAGCAGGCAGCATATGATATTTTATCACGCATTATTGCGTCCCCTGAAGACGGTTAGAGTGAATTTGACCGAAAGCTAGGGCTAAATATGAATTTGCCTTTGGTGTCTTTATGTACAAATTTGAAAAATAAAAATTATTCGAAGAGCTTGAAAGTTTTGACTCAAATATTGCACAACTTCTACTGGTATTCCGGCCACTGCTGCAAATTTCAGTATTTGTATTCTGTTTTGTTATAGTTCCTATATTTACATTTTCGTATCTTAGAAAATTTTTGATTTTCAAGTTCTTTATTTGCTTTAATCGTCATAGCCTTTCTGATGCGAATTAGTGCATTTGGTATTGCCAGTGAGAGGCAGTGGCGATAGCGTTTTATCAAAGAACTTATCTAATTAACGACCTATAATTCTCACCTGAAAAGTCTATGGGCATGATTTACATGAAGCCAAAAAAACCTGGACATCGTCCGAATAACACAGTAACTCGCCTATCTTCTAATCTCTTCCACCGAGCGCATGGCGTCATTTGTCTTGCGACTCCGATAATCCCATCTCAATTAAATATTTACTTGAATGGAAATCATCCCACGTTTATTTAAACTTTATTATACTGGAAGTTCAGTAAAAAGTAGCCCCTGAAAGCAAAGGGACTAATTACGCACTTTAGGAAAGATAGTATGCATTCAGTAAGAAAAGTAAGACTATGGCGAACAGATGAAAAACATTTTCTTTTCTTTGCAAGCTTTCGATTTTCACTGAAATCACTAACAGCGAAATTATTTTGGTAAAAATCTAAAGCTTGCAAGGAAGAGGAAATGTTTTTCATCTGTTCGGTGGATTTATTTATCTTAAAAAAACTAAGCTTCCCAAAAGGAAGATCAATCTCTGAAATAATTTTGATACGCTATATATTCAGTACCTGAGATACGAGATTCAACTTTTTTGGTTACTTTTTACCCTGTTTTATGCGATACAAAATCCTCCTTCATCGTAGATTCATCAAAACATTCACATTCCATAAAATATTCACGGGTCACAACGCGTGAGTGGCTGCGGTGCATTCTGACCTTAGTGTCTGCCTTGTAGGTAGGATACGCTATGTCCTCTCGGTAAATTTTCACGGTACGACAAAAATAACTCTGTAGACGCTCTTGGATTCCCCTTGACTTGAATGTTTGAAATTTTCCGCACCAAAAAAAAAATTGAAAAATGTAACTTCTAAGTTGGTTTGCCATGATATTATCCAAATTCATGTATATATCTAGTGTAATTGGTCAACTCAAGTCAAACGGCCTGACCATTTCATTTCACATGGAGAGAGGGTGGTCGAGAGTTCAGAATGCTAAAGAGAAAATAAGAAGAAATAAAATTAAGCCTTAACGTACAACAGTTTCTTAGGCCATCACTGGGACGACAACAGAAGATAGGTAGCTCCAGGTGATAGAGGACACCCTTGAGAGCTTCCGTCTTGAGATCCCACGGGCACTGACGGCTCTCTCTCACAACATTATTGTAGGCCGTGTCCACGCTATCAGGAACACTCATTTAATATCATCCACTTATACCTATTTCTTGCAAGCAGCCTTGCCTCCTTCACAGACAGATTTGTACTCCTCAACCTACATTACACTTCATCTAATCATCCGAGTCCAGGCCTTCCTCTCGTTCCTCTTCCAGCCGCGTTTGACTTCCTCATTCTCTTTACCATCCGATGTTCATTCATTCTCACCATATGCCTAAGCCCCTCAACACCATCTGGTTGGAGAAAAATGCTAGCTCTCTAACAATTCATCTCTTCTTCTACATATGCACCTTTTCACTCCTTAGTTTACCATTCGTGTAACGCCAAGCACGCCTCTCAAGGATCTCATTCTAACATCCTTATCTTCTGCTTTCATCCTTATCTGTCCCAGGATGTTTCCTTCCCATACAACGCTGTTGGATCCACCAACACTGTTGTTGGTGCTCACTTTAACTGTGCAATCGATACTCAAAATTTTCAAGATCATCCTCGTGTTCTATGGATATGGAGAATACGAAATAATATACATCATCTAGGAAGGGAAAATTAAAGAATTATTACATGACATTCATTCTGTCGTTAGATAGCAAAATCCAATGAATTCACATCGTCAAAAATAAATGCATTATAATTTCTGCTATTGTTCCTTGAACTCTATCATCTTACATTTTAATTAATGCAGGTCATCTCATCAGTTTATTTTTCAACGCAGCAAGTGATTCTTGTCTCCTTCATGTCCCATACTTTCCCTAATATTATGAAGTTGGGCTGAAGCATTGTTCTATTCCAGCAGCCGTTCTCTTATTTCTTGCCTACCATAGAGCCGAGCAGTTTGTGCCCCAATCTTTAGTTTAGTTTTTGAACTCGGACGGCAATATTGGCCGTGAATTTTTTGCGATCTCGAGCTCTCTTGGCAGTTCTTGCACACATATTGCTTCACGCGTCCCTGCACTTCCACGGCAGCACAGTTTCATTCCCGCGCTCGCTCCCCATTCTGACGCTGCCATTCAGAGATGCATTGCAAAATTTTATGAACATCGGTCATACGGCTGCCTACAGCTCCTTGGTGGGTCATCACTAGTGAAAGGTGAACGCAAAAAAGGTTGCAAGCGAATGAATAAAATACCAGGCGTGTAAATTTAACTAGAAACAAAAAATACTTCAAACTACTTACTACGCCCCGTCATAGACCATTGACACTGCATTAGTCGTCATGAGGCAACCGAAGACGGTTAGTTAGGAGGCCATTCAAAAATTCCGAGCACCTCTGCAAAAGTAACCGACAACGCTAACGCAGGTTTAACACCTTGGCAGCCAGGTTTTCTGATGAAGGCGTGGTATGTTCAGATGGCTTTACTACCTTCAAATCTCTGAGGACACTCGATAATGGTCGGTTTTTACCGTGAGTGGTCAACGAAGGACGAGTCAACTCTTTTCTAGCTTTTTCTAACCAATAAGATGAGTTTACGCAACAATAACAAAAAAACTCAGGTGTGGTAAAATCAAGTTAACTTGTTCTAGCAGGGGAAAGGCTTAAGATAATAATCACAGTGATGCACGAATCCCTGGCAGTGTATAAAGAATGCATCAACCGGCATATGCTTAATTGGGATGGAATTAGGATGATTTTTTCAATTTGATCGGTATTGACCAATTTACGAAATGCACGTCTTCTTTTAAAAAGAACATAATGGGCAAAATTGGGAAATATCGGGGGTTAAAATGCGTATCACCTCCTAGTTATGTATAGATTCAAATAGCTAATCATGATAACAATCATAGAACATAAAATAGACCCGGGAAAAAAATTAGTCAATCTACTGTTTTTTTTCTCCAGTTACTAACTACGTTCACTAATAGGTTATCAAACCTGTGACCAAAGTTCAGGTTACATGCAAGCACTGAATAGGCATCAGTCTCCATTCACAACTGACAAGGTAAAGACTTATGTCTCAGCTGCTTCACAAGGTTGGCAAAAAATTAAAATGTTTCAAAATAGCAAAAAAGAGCTATTGCATTTAGTAGGACTAAAGCCCCGTCTATACTATCAAACTCCCCATTAATCACGAACTCACCAAAATGTAAACAAAAACACAAACTCTTCTAAATCATGTCCAGACTGTGCATTCGGCCGCATGAAGTTGTACGAGTGCGATATGTAAGCAAACAACACTGCTTCTTGAATATGCGTATAGAGTTGATGTATAATCGTGTTTTAATTGAATTTCTTGGCAGATGTAAGTCATGTAGGTGTAATTTTTACATAAGTAATGACGTTTTTACTCGTGATTAAAAAATCTGAAGCCTTCGATCTTCTAGCAACGTCATGCCGACAGATTGCCAGATACTATTTACGCAGTTGCCAAATACTGTTCATGCTAAATAAACTAATCCATAATTTAAATAGGTTCATAGGACAATATTTAGCTATTATCAAATGAATAAATTACTAAAATAATCGTTTCCCATATAATCAACAATTTATTTGCACAATAAATACATTAACAATAGACTTTTCGCTGTTTCTTCGAAAGTTTGTGGTCGGATTTTTCCAACACGTTCGAAAACACAAACACACCGAAATCTGCCAAGCGCGAGGTATGTTCGTGTTCGCAGAGTTGAAAAACACGAAATTCGCTCTAAAGATTGATAGTGTGGACGGGTCTTAAGGGACACCCACTGAGGGAAATAGCGGAACTCGCTGGTGTTTTTTACTGCGGTTCTATGCGGGTTTGCTAACTATTTAAACAGTCTTTTCCGTACAGCAATTCAAGGTAAAATTTTGATCGGAAGAAAATTCTAACCGATATTGACCGCTGATGTGGGTCTCGAATTATTGACCGAAATCATTTTACATCGAAGATAGAACTACTGAGAAACCTCATTAATGGTCCTTCTCCAGCTGTTTCTGAGCGAACTCTTCGTCTTGAGCTCCATGCAATGGCTATATGGTGCAAAGTAGCTCGTAAACGACCGATGTTAACTCCTGCCCAAGAGACTACTTGTTTAAATTTAGTCATAGTACACTGGCATTCGACTGTAATGGATTGGAAAAGTGTCAGGTGATCCGACGAATCATGATTCCGTCCCGTCAAGTTTATCGAAAACCTCATGAAGTCTGCGTGGAAGGGGCAATAGGAAGAGAATGAGAGTCTATCATCTTCTGGTGCTGTTTTAACTACTCAAAAGTGAGTCCTTTAGATGAAGTATCCGTCAAACTGAACCAGGGTGGCTACATTGAGCTTCTGGATAGGTAAGTAATGCATTTGGCAAAACATCCGAAAAAAATGGCATTTTGTTTTGCTTATCTTTCATGATAACAACCACCGAGTACATCAGGCTTGGGCTGTCATTAATTGGCATAACAATCATTCAGGATATGTCATGAATTAAGATTGACCAGCTAAATCTCCAGATATGAACCCAACTGAAAATTTTTGGTAATACCTAGAACAAGTTGGACGTCGAGAAGGTCGTCAACGTACTGTGGACGCACTACGAGGTCAGATTCAATTCCCACCGGCAAAACTTCCACAATTATTCGCACTCGAAAAGGTCTTACGCTTTATTAGTAGAATGTAACCAATTTAATGCTTGCGAAGCATGTATAAAGTCTACATGTTTAGAGCTTGGAATAACTCACACACATTGTCTTCAAGAATACCATAAACCGTTTAATCTACGACTAAGTTTGTTCACTGAACTGTGATGTCAGAAATTGAGAAAATACGAGCTTTCGGCATTCACTAACAGTTTTTAAATACAATCTGGTACATGATGCGTAAGTCCAAATTTTACTTGCGCAGACAACGGATGTAACTGAAGTTGAAACCGACATTCTGACCTTTAGGAACAGTCAAGATTTCAAAGCAGGAACTCCCACGTCTGCACCTGCAACAACTGTGTGGGGTGACATTTGTGCTGCCGTCCCTCGCGAGCTCCTCTGGAACTGCACAGTTAGCTTTCCGAGTAGCTGCACGCTGATGTGTCCTCTGCAATTCTTAATTTTCTACCCTTCGAGCTCTAGCTTAAAAAATCATGCAAAAATTAAACATTTTTCCCTTTAAAATTACTTTCATTGGCTCAGAATATCCATCCAAAATCAGGCGCACCCGTGGCAAGTAAGCCACCTAATTCACTTATACCATTCTAGTACTCATTCAAACTCGCTACACTAAGCAGGAAAATGTTGTTTAACATCGGGAAATAATTCAGAAAGTCAACTCCTTATACACTTTGATCGAAATTTTCTTCATTTAAAGGGCATCAATATTTGCAGTCTCCCCGAAATTATCACACACTAACATAATTTCCCTTTCTGAGCGCAAGACTTTGCACTCCTTGCGCTTAGTACTTTCGGGTACTTGTCCTTATTCGAGGCCAGACTACTTAACCCTTTGTACAATTTGTTGGGTTCACCCATTTTCCACAACACTAGGGAGACAGAGGAGACAAAATGATTCATCACATCATTCCAAATCACAATAACCAGCTTGAATAAAGTTGATTATAAACTTCTTGGAATATTTTATTATAAGTCTAATTTTTTTTGGGGTGGCTAAAAAGCATCACCTATTCGACAGTATGACAATTGTTTAAACCTTTATTGGTAATTTGAATAGATGGGTCAAATATAACCACCTGTCTTTTTTTCAAGTGCTAAAAAACATTTACCTTATATGTAGTATTCCTGAGAAATTCTTCCATTCGCCCTTAACGAACTTTCCTTGTAAATACCTGGACGATGGAAAGGGCTGTTTTTCTCCCCGCTGTTTTTATGCATCGATCTTCTCGGTACAAGACTGACTTTTTGAACCCTGAGCTTAATTTTCGGGTGTTTATTGTCACTTTTCACTTTTTGAGTCCTTCAATCCTCATTAAAATCATTTCTGGGAATAAATCGTCTACCCGTAATTTTCCACCAGTAATTTTGAAGTGGTGGTCTTACTAATCACAATCAGAAATTCCATTGCGACTTCCACATTTTAATTTTAAAGCTGTAATTTTCAACGTGACTTCCACCCGTATTGTTAAGGTTGTAGTCACAGATAATCATCAGAAGTGTCACTTGACTTTCACATTCTAATTTTAAGGCTGTAATTTTCCTGATTGAAAACCCGATGTACCATGCTCTGTATGTGAACGAGATCGGAATAAAATATTTTTCTTTCATTCTAGACCGCTTGGAACCTTTGCCCAGTTTGTGTCTCTCCAGAAATTGTCCTAGAAAAAACGATTTTATGAAGCCTGAGAGCAATTCTTGTACCCATCTTGTCGCTTTCAAGCGCCTTGACTCTTTGGAGGTGGCCAAAGAGAGCTCCTGCGCCTTCCATGTCGCCGTCAAGTAACAGGCAGTCAGAGCTGCAAGTTACGGCAGGCGGGGCAGTCGCCGCTCTCCAAGAAATGCCTCCAGGAGCCCATGCCAGGCCAAATAATTAGCATAGGCCAGAACTCCTCACGACTTACAAGTGTTACGGTCACTCGGGAACACAAGCAACGACCTTCCAATTTACCTTCCTCCTGATTCTTCGTTTAGGAACTAAAGTTGTAACACTGGTTATTTATTTTTGAGCTTACTTTAAAGCTTTACGTTAGTTAGTCGCCCGCAATCAAGTGCTCGTATTTACATATAATTGATTACTTAGAATTCACGGCTTGAGTAAATTTTGAATTAAAAATGAACGCTTCCCGTTCGTTTACGTTTAAGCCCTTTCCCGGCATGTATTTTGTGAATACGAGCTATATAAAGATGACTTTTATCTTTTCCATAGACGTATCAGTGCCCCTGGAAATGATCGATTTATACCGGGAGAAGTTAAGACAAGACGAGGAAACTCATTTCTTGGATTTTTATTCAAAGTTGAAAAATGGTTTTAGTTTTCTTAGCATAATATTTAAAAATACGATATGAATAAAATAAGTTAACTTTTTATGCTGAAGAAGGGGTTAAAATAACATGGCAGCACCTTCTTGCATATACTTGAGTTAAAAAAATATTTTTAACACTTCTTGTCTCCATTCAAACGGATCGAATGATGAATTTGACAAACATGACCTCGTTTTGGTACAGCAGAAAATGTATTTCGCATTTTTGCTCGTTACCGTTAAATTAATAGATATCCTCAGCACAACATACTACTACTCTCGTTCGCATTGTTCCGTAGTCTACAAGACAAAAGTAAATGCCATGCCAATAAAAAACGTTAATTCATCTTTGAGAGGAAGAATAGAGAACATTTCTTTTCTCGAATAAATTAGGCCGTAAAATCAAATTATTGTATTATTCTCGTTTTATAAACGCTAAGTAACTTTCGTTACATTGTTTTTTAATGCAGCCCACAGTCTCATTTATTGTCTTTTTTCTTTGGCATATCCTGAAATTTCGTAACAACCATTCGTTTTATCTGTATTTAAGAGTGTTCCCAATTGATCAATTAGGTTAATTGATA
>VOMN01061709.1:0-11898 GCA_014899125.1 Orchestia grillus
GCCTGTGGCCTGCCTTCTTGGCCTGCCTCTGTGGCCTGCCTCTGCTGGTCAGTCGGGTCGGAAGGCTGAGCTCCACTGGTGCCACGTGGAGGCCACTGGACAAAGGGAGGCCGTTTAGACTGCCAGGCTTGTGCGGAATTTGCGTGTAGGTTTGTCATTTTTACAACTTTTCTAATCGTTAATGAAACACACTGAAGAATTTGTGAGCTCAGTTGTTCATTTTCTTTGAAAAATCGAGTCCTTTTCCTAGCTTAGTGACTGAAACCTAGAAGTAATGTTTGTTAAACATATCAGGCCAGCCCCACAAGCTTCATTCAGTCAACTTCCTACGAGAACCAAATGTTTTTGTTCCAATATTCTTTCATAAATCTGCACCGCTACAAAATGAACAGAGCACGCAGCTGCTGTGTGCTCTACTATGAGCTCGTCGACTTCTTCAAACTTATCTGTCGCCGTCTGACTCTCAGATTTACTACCAGAATAAATTGTATGACGTCTGCCAGAAACGTACATTCAATTTTATGTAAGATTGTCGCTGAAAGTGTTACCGCACACTCAAGTCTAATGAGTTAACTTCGTTAGCATTTGAATAACTTTCCAGCTTTGAAGCAATAATTATATATAATCTAAGTCCTTTTGAGATAAATTCTGTCAAGAATATCGTATCTAGACACTAGGACATTCAATAATTGTCATTCACTTTTGAACAACTCATTATTGCGCAGTTAAATGCGAGTAACTTTTTCAACCAATTTTGTGTTTTTTTGGTAGCATCAGTTCATTACTTCATCCTGTGAGCACTGCAGCGAAACCTCTGTCGCGACTCAAAAGTTTCTTCCTGGAATATCACTACTGAACATTTTTCGCTAGATGACCATCGAGACTCTTTAAACAGCAGGCAGGAGAGACCCGGCACTTCATTACTGCGTTAGTTGGACGCAAACAACACAACTGACGAGGGTAATCAGAGGTGAACAACACCATGCGTTTCGAACTCAAAGGGTTAGCTAAGTTCTCAGCCCCCTTACTAATTTAGTAATCCGCTTTGAAAATTACTGAAGGACTCTTAACAACAGGGGACAGGGGTAGAGTTAATTGACTTGAGAATATACTGCATTGTGCAATAACTTGCCGTTTAAATTTTGACGAAAACTCTGACATAAACTGGAGGGATATTCGAGCTCTAATTTCGAGCAGCGCAGTCAACGATGAAGATTTGAGCCGCAGAAGTAAAGGCGCCGTGTGACGGAACTCATTGCTAACTGGAGCAGCCCTCCCATCGAACGAAATAGATAAATCTCCCTGAATAATTTGATGCGTGTCACGCTCCAAATGCTGAAGGAAACCTCATGCTTAGTGAGTGGATGGCTGCTCCCATCCATCAGGCAGATTTCTTGCCTTCCTGATGTTTTTTTGTGGATGGGATGCAGATGTATATGACACTTTCCCAATTGGTTCAGCCGCAGTCGCTGCGGCTGCTCCTCACACTTGTGTTTCATTTCACATCAGCGTCTGATGAAGTTATAAAATATTTTTTACTCTCCGCTGATGAATAAATTGATGATGATTCTGATATTTTCAATTTCGTTCCGTTATAGTTCAAAAAATGGGTAAAATTGAATGACGTAAATACCCAGCTCTTCCGAAGACCTTGAAAGATTGGGTTGATATTTGGACGGATTTGTAGTAAATGGTATGTATACTTTCATTTTCAAAGTCTTGTATGTAAGTATGTTATTATATATAGTTTTGTGTTACTGAGAGTAGCAACAATCTTGTCTCTCAAAATTTAAAAAGTCACGTCACTTCTGCACTTGGCAAACGCGTATTATTTTTAAGCTTGCGATAAGGATGTTCGCAAGGGAGAAAAAAACAGAACAGCGATATATAAAAGACCATCAGAAATGACCCAAATCAAATACACTACATGGCATCAAGCTTCAGGCATAGTACATAATAATAATTTCTTATGAATTATACCGTTCAATTATACCAGCAAACGTTAGTCGTTCAAGCATCTTTAGCGTAGTGGAGGGGTAGTTTTCCTGCCAAAGTCAGCGACTAACGTTATCACAAAGTAAATTCTTTAGAACTAAGAGGTTTTTTACATTAGTATATTCAACGCGTAAATTTATTATTAAATAGAGCCAGCAGCAAAATAAGAAGTGACCAAACTCAAAATATCTGGCCGAGAGTTTCCATCTTAGTCTGCTCGTCTTTGTTCGTTTTTCTTCAGTTAAAAGAGAAGAGAAGCTCGGATGGGGCCAGCGCCTGCAGAGGGGAGCAGATGGCGCGGACTTGGTCGGTCTGGCACGAGAAAGAAATGCCTCGGTCAAGCTCCCTAAAGTCATAGAGGGGCCAACAGTACGGCAAAACCTTTAGAAAAGAGTCAGAAAATCGAGTCCTAGTGCGGTCATAGCCTCGGCGGATTATGGAATAACATTCAGGTGTATATAGAATGCATTGCGATAGGTATTAAACTCATTCTAATAATTTCGAAAACATCTCAAAATTTAGATACAATTAAATTTTTTAGCGAGCTTGTATTTTTCAGGTTTCGTTTGCGTTCCTTCACTTTCCAGAATCCCAGTCAGGAAATAAGTTATCCCTACTCCAACACGCTCGGCGAGCACCTGTGCTGGCCTGTCAATGCTGTGCGCCACCGGTGACACTGCAGGCTTTAACGATGCTGTTTGNAACAGCGCTTTTTTTCAGCAGGCTGGAACGATGCTATTTGAACAGCAGGCTGGAACAGCACTATTTCTTCAGCAGGCTGGAACGATGCTATTTGAACAGCAGGCTGGAGCAGGGCTATTTCTTTAGCAGGCTGGAACAGCGCTATTTCTTCAGGAGGCTGGAACAGCGCTATTTCCTTAGCAGGCTGGAACAGCGTTTTTTCTTTAGCAGGCTGGAACAGCGCTATTTACCGGCGGACGGGCCTCACTTCAATGGGCTCGTCAATTCAGCCCATACTGGCACAACCTTTGTGGTTGTGCCATTACAAACCCATATGAGCGCATGATGTGTTATGACAGTAAATTTACGGTTAATTTCTCAACTGTGTATCTGATAATAAATATTTGACGAGGGATCTCGTTTGATGTCAGCCACATTTGGTGGAGGATATTCTCTAGCCGTCGTTCCGGTGTTGGGTGGTGGCGGAGGAGGGAGAGGGGGGAGGGTCATGGAGTGCTACTGCACCACTAATTACTCAATTTGAGGGCTTCAATGACGAGCTATCAACGTAGCTCCGTCGCTCTCGGTCCCGTTTCGCCCAAGCAAAGTGCAGTTCTGTTTATTGAGATTTTGCTTTCTTATTTATGTATACATAGATATATATATATATATGCAGTACAAATATATACGCAATAAAACTTTGAAATTTTTGTTCGTCTTCTTGTATCTGAAGTAAGGAGGTAGGGCATAATTCCTGAAATTGTAACCAAAAAATACAGATGCTTCGATCATCGTCGATTAAGATAAAGTTTTGTGATATTTTCAAATTGCTTAAAAACATGTAATTGCTGGGGTGGAAAGCTACTGTAATGATATCTGAAGCAAATTTCAAGTTCGCGCACGGAGATCAGAGGAAAGGAATAAAGGGAACCAGGTTCGAGACCAGTCCTGAAGAGCGGTTGCGGCGTCGTGCAGCCCTGCAGTCCAGAAATGGCTGAGCTTCACATGCTTCAATTGCTTCACATGCTTCAATTGCTTCACATGCTTCAATTGCTTCTCATGCTTCAATTTCTTCACATGCTTCAATTGCTTCACATGCTTCACACGCCGATCTCCAGTGGCTGGGCCACACGTGCAGTCAGTGAAGCAAGCGCTGGGAGGCCTAATTACTGCAGTGCAACAAAGGCGACGCGCTAATTCTCTCCGCCTTTCATGTGGGAGGACGTTGCAGAAAATTTGAGGCCGCAGGATATACTCCGCTCTCACAAAGAGGGCACTGCCGAGAGCTGCAAACGAGGAGGCTGATGGGAGCAAGGACTTTCTGAAGTGAGAAATGGATCAGAAACGTGAAGCGCTCGGCCACGTTCTATTGGTGTTGAGGATGTTGCCGGGTGGCAAACAGGGGACTTTCGTGATGAAAAGGATCATGATTTCTTGAGCAGATTATTACGTAAGCAACTCGTGATTATCTATGAATTTGATTTCCGCAAGTAAAAAAGTTGTAATAAGAAAACTAGGTGCAAAAGAATTCGTTGAATTTTGCTTTACGTGAGAAAACAGCGTAATAAATTATAAGTTTTTACTCAGTTTTGAGAGCATCATGGCTGAACCATAGGCTCGCTCCCCGAGGTCTTTGGAGAAGGTTGTTTGAGCCTGTTACTAGGTCTCAAAATGAAACCACAGTAATGATTGTGTCAAAACAACACTTCGACTTTGATTCGATCAAAGTCGATGAGTCCATGTTATGTTATTTGTGATTTCGAACTAACGAGGACTGTTTTTATGAACTCGTGTCATGAGGTCTGACTCTGAACGAGGAAGTGATGCTGCAGTTTCAAACAATTTGAGAGAAAATTTACTTTGAATGACGTCCGAGTTGCGATGAAACAAGAGCTGGGAGTTGCACCACACAGCAAGAGCTGGGTGTTGCATCACGACGCTGCACGCTCTCACTTGTATTCAGCTATTAAGAAAAAATTTTTCCTTCTCCCCCCTCCCCGGCTTCTGAACTTGGCCCGCAGACTTCTCTCTTCTCCTTTAAGCTGCAAGCCGTTCTAAAAGGACGTCGTTTCAAAATTACAAGAGGAGATTAACGGAATTCGCAGAGACAGCTGTGAGCTGTCACAAAAAACGAGTTCTATCGAACAAATCAATCGTGACAGAAAGAATGGTTACATTTCGTTGCAAGTCAGGAGTAGTACTTTCAAAACAACAAACGCGTAGAAGACTATAGTTTTGGTGTTAAAAGTAGGAATACAAAAGTTCAGTCGACATTTGAGCAGAACTCGTCTTATGATCATAGTTCTAGTATTGAGGGTTGGAAGATAAAAGTCCAGCCTTCCTCTGAACCGGCCTCGTATTAAGAAGACCATAGCCCTAGTACAAAGGGCTGGAGGAAAAAAGTCCAGCAGTTTTCGAATTGACCTCGTATTAAGGTCCTTAGTTCTAGTGTAAAGGGCATGAAGACAAAATTCCAGCCTTCCTCTGAACTGACCTCGTATTAAGAATATCTGGGGCGACAGTCCAGCGCGGTCACAGTCGCGGCCCGTTGGGAGCACTGGTGCTAAATTAGCTTCATTTGCAGAGCCCGGCTCCTCCAGCCCCACTTCTGTCGCGCTCCTGTGGTGGTGCCGAGGAGCGGCAGTGTAACGGAGTTCATAGTAACTCTCGCCGTCCGGCGGTGGAGAGGATGGACACCGTCTTTGCCCAGCAGTAAATGATCAAATTGAAGATATTGGAATACAGAAAGTAAAGGAAAAAAGACATACAATCTAACTGATTTCTATTGCAGATTTGACTTTTGCTTACGATTGTTACGTCTTGCGATTCTTACTTCTTAAAATTGCTGCGTCAAATGATGGTTGCCTCTCAAGATTGTTACATAAAAAAAATTCAGAATTTTGCACTGCTAACAACTCCCACAAGCCAACAATTCATTATAAAACTCGCTGAATTTTAAAATCGCTTGTTTCACATCATCTTGCTTAGAAGAACAGCAAGCCTCCTATCAAATTTGGTAGAATTCGCTGATGTACTTCCAGATCCTTTTCAGAAACGCAAAAAGTTCGAAGTTTTGGGTCTAATGATTTTTAGATTCAACAGAAGCCACTCGGTGGCCTAATATGGGGGGCCGCCTTCAGTTTAGTGCCTGCCGGGTGCAGCTCTCAAAACTAACCTCATCCTGGATGCATCATTCTTTTTCAAACATTTTCGACGCAGATTCAATAACAGGAATTTAAGCTTTATTGGTATCATAACATCAATTTTGCTTCATAGTCTTTTTTACTTATAATTTTTTTTACATCGTCTAGATATTTTTTGATTCTGAAATCCGTGAGTATCATTGTTATAAAACTAAACAGTTAAAGTATTTTTTCAAACTTAGTATGAGTTGTATTGAACTTGAAATGAATTTACTGATTCTCATCACAAGTTTACGCATCGGTGTCCGTGAAGCATCGTACTAGTTTTTTCCTAAATTGAAGCCCCACCTTCAGCTTTTTTGTTAGGAATTTCCCAAATTTCATGAACATGGCTGCTTTGGTTTGATGATTTTTTCAGAAAAACTTCCAATTTACTTCTCATTACTCATATTCAGCAATTTATAGGTAGTTGCTAGTGCAAATTACATTTGTGGGTGTGCTGGATAACTCCCTCGGGAAATTCTGGCAATGTTTCAGACAAATCCCAACCGTGTGTGACAGATTGCACTGGGGTCCTCTGGTGTTGTAGCAATAGTCCTGCCAGTTGTTTGCTTTAACTTTCGGCAGCTAAATCCAAGAACAGTCCATCGAAACCACTCGAGTAATTTCTGAATTGAGCTCTTTTCTAAGAGACAAAAATGGAATTTTGAATTGATGTCAGAGATTTTTCATAAAATGCTGGTTCGATCAATTTTTTAATAGAAAATACTTTTTTGGGTTCTAGCTTCTGTTAGATGGCTGAAATTTGGATTTAACGGTTTTCTACCTCTAGTTGCAGTTCTTACACTGCAGCGCAACTGTTCCTTAATGAATAAAAAAATTTCGTGATGGTCATTGTGGAGTGAAATGAAATTGAAATGAAGAGAATGACAGACATTTCTCTGGGCGTGAGAAGGCAAACGGACGTAAAATATAATTCTCAGACGCTTACAAGTCGCAGCGGCTCGTAACGGCGGTGATGGTACGCGCAGATCTCCTTTAGACCCGGAAAGCGCGTATTGATTTCGGCAAAAGACCTGACAAATTCACATTTGTTGACAATAGGGGAGCCTACCATGGTAGTAAGAAAATGTAGAATTCATTAAATGAAGATATAAAATCAGGAGTACGCCCTTCATCGCGACGTGCGTCTGGAGACTTAGAATTCTAGATCGGACGTCTTGTGCAAATTCAACTTACTTAGGAGTAGCCATGTTTAGCAGCTTAGTAAAGGTTGACGTGCAATAAGCATAAGACATGTGATTGTTTTAAACCTAACAGCAAATCTTTTTTCGGAGCGAGCGTGTATGCGTGTGAGTATTTAGGAAAAGGCAGAGAAAACGAAACTGTTCTCTTGTATCGCCCAGTAACGTTGCAGCGGCCCAGTAACGTTGCAGCGGCCCAGTAACGTTGCAGCGGCTCAGTAACGTTGCAGCGGCCCAGTAACGTTGCAGCAGCCCAGTAACGTTGCAGCAGCCCAGTAACGTTGCAGCGTACCCATTTACGTTGCAGCGGCCTAGTAACGTTGCAGCGGCCCAGTAACGTTGCAGCGGCCCAGTTGATCAGCAGTGCAAATATCTGCAAGGCGTCGGTACGCTGCTTTTGAAGCACGGAGGCCGAGCGGCTCGGATCTTGAGCTTTGCACACACTCCAGGCGGCGTAAATGCAGATGCAACACAATGAAACTTCGGATATTTAACATTCATTCTGACGCTCAATCATTCAAGGATAGCCTTCAAAGGAAACCTTCTTCGGCTTACTCATGTGATGGAACGTGACGTTATGCTGAAGGATGCGGAAGAGGTTGTTTATGTAATAAACTCGTGGGATCGTTTATAAAATGAATTTTTTGTTTCCTCTTTGTGCCCTCTAAAGGCTTCGGAAAATTTCAATTTAAAGAATCTAAAGCTCTATTGGGTCGCTACGTCGTCTATTGCTTTCTGTAGCTGTCATGTTATTCATAGAATATCTGGAGCTTTCTGTACCATTTGGCCTTCTGTACGTGAAAAATGCCGGACCTGCATTTTATTTCTGGTTCGCATATTCAGACTCGATGTGTAGTTCACGCAAATTGAGATTAATTTCCTGGCGGCCGGTTACGAGGTCGGCAAACATGCTAAATCATTCACGGCATTCGGCATCAACGTCCAGTTGCGCCTTTCAGTTTGACTGAGTGATCTCGTAAAACGTAGGCAGGCGCAACGCACAGCCGTCCGCCAGCCCAATTTTGTTTTGTCTGCCCTTGCTTTCATTACTAGGCTTTTATATAAACTCGAGGAGATGCAATTTGGTGTTTACTGCGACGGAGCTTCATATTCTGTGATTTGTTGGTTTTTGGGTGTTCCATTTCCTCTCTTATTTTATAGATGCATCGTTGCCTACTTAGAAATAGACTCAGCCTGCATGTGGGAAAATCATAATTCGTCAGNAGAGCTGTGCATGGCTGCCTCCACATTTGGCTAAATTAACAGCAAATTCTATCCTGAGTTTTGATGTCCGCGCTCTTTTAATTGGATAACATGACGTCTGTGTGATGATTGCGGGCTCAGTAAATTTTGGACGTGCATAGGATTTGTTTCGCTGGTTATTAGCTTAATTGATAGAAGAATTTAATTTGTTTAGGATGTGTCAGGTAAATATTATCCATTGAGAGCTATTAATATCGTTCGTGTGTGTGTGTGTGTGTGTGTAAAGCTTTGTGCAATTAGCTCCATCTGAAAATTATCTTTTGTTCCTAAACAATAATTGGAGATGACAATAAACGCTTCAGTATAAATTTATTTTCCATATGTTTCCAAGATTAAAAATGAAGCCTTCCGATTATGGATCGTGGGATTTATTTTATCGTACGCCTCATTTTAATCGAAAGTCATTAGAAAATTATGGATCGTGGGATTTGTTTTATCGTAGGCCTCATTAATATCGAAAGTCATTAGCAAAAGCTGGAGATCGCGTTACAGCAATGTGCTGCAGCTCTTCCACGGTCACCGTCCAGCGGCTCAGAGCATATTATAGAAATCGGACACTGCACGCTCAAATCTCGGTCGCTTTTCTTGAATTGAATAAAGTAACTCGCTCGCACCTGGGTGGTGCGTCATGACCACCTGGGTGGTGCGTCATGGCCACCTGGGGGGTGCGTCATGACCACCTGGGTGGTGCGTCATGACCACCTGAGTGGTGTGTCATGACCACCTGGGTGGTGCGTCATGAACACCAGGGTGATGCGTCATGTCCACCAGGGGGATGTGGAAACAATGACTATTCGAAGAGTTTGAAGATGCTTCTTAAATTCGATTCGACTTTGCGTTAAGATTGAATTCGTCAATTAAGATCAACTCCGGGACTCATACATTCCAGCAAATTCTAGCACACCCTTGGCGTTGCGTTGACTACAACAAAATGATGCACTGTGCTTTGTCTAGCAGAGAATGTTATCGTCCAATTCAATATCAAGCTGGACTTATTGTCGACATGGCAGCTGGTTGAAAGTGTACACAACGAAATTTACCGTCGATTGTCAGTCGATTGTCAAGTTATCATGTTCTCAAAATGGATTGTTTCTCACATTCTTTCGAAAGTTCCCATGCACGCCTGAACTATTGACGAGCAAAGAAAACTTGAAAACGTTTTCCATTCCGATGCCGACTGAAAAATTAAAGTAGGAACAATCAACGGCTTTCGTTTAATGAAGGAGTGTCAGATATGTAGTATTATCAGTTCTCATCAACTCAACATTTATAATCTACGGCGATGAATTCTTCTCCTTAAAAAGAATTATTATGTTCCTAGTGCGAGATGCGACTGAGACGCTCGCGATCCTTAGGATTCTTCCTGGTTTGTTGGCTCGTTGCAGCCAAATGGTCGCCACTGCGGCTCCGCTGCCGCGCGTTACACGACCTACACATGAAAGAATTTTTGAAAGCATAAGCTACTGAGGGTGACTGCTTCAATTACATAATGCTGCTTCTTTTATTTTATTTTAAAATATGGAGGCCGGAATTTCTTATAGGTCACAGATTCGGCAGGTCATCAAAGATGAGCATTTCATGGGAACAATGCCAGAACTCGAGACACTCGCTCATTTATCCAGCGGTTACGTCGAGAACCATCTAGGACAAACACGAGTAAAGAATTAGACTGAAATTGTCCCGCAATTATTAGAGAGCCACATTGTAAATTGTACGGTGGTAAAGTGCATATCAAATTGAGTTTCCTACATAGCCGTTTTGCTACCTCCCCAGAAAATTTAGATTCGGTCAGTCACAAGCAATGTGAAGAATTTTCGTAAAATTTGAGTGTCCTTGAAGGGTGGTATCCGTGTGAGCTGAATGTATGTACGTATGATGGCTGATCATTATTGGAGGCTCTGGAGATTGTCCACTCATTGAGTTCCCTGGAAGGCGCTATAAGATTACAATTCTACCTACTTGGCAACAATCATACTCAGCTATAGCTATATCTAGCTATATCTAGTGCAAAAAAGAAATTAAAAAAGCGTTACAGTCATGAGGTATTTCAATATTTCATCGTAGGAGTAAACACTGGTGCCATTGTGCCATTCAAGTACAGCGTAAGACCTAAATAACAGTTGGTTGTACGCACTATATGTCTGGTTCATCAACAAAATGAGGTTCCTATTGTCTAGAAAGTTGACGTGAGAGAGGTAAACTAAAATAATTTTTTGATGCAGCAGTTATAAATGAATTGAAGAATTGGCCTAAGTCGCTCAATTTTAATTTTATTTCATTCATAAGAAAACACGATTTGAAATTGAGCTCCAGATGAGCAAGTCTGATGAAAATCGTTTAACTTAATATGCTGCGTTTAATCATTCCTTGACAGAAATTATTACGGTACTCCTGATAAAAGAGGCAAGAGATCCCTGATGGCGTTGGTGCACTCCATTTCCGAACTTCATTCCCTGTTTTATAATCTCAGGGAAATAGAAGAAGATGAGACCCCACAATTGCGGATCATCCTTCTAAAATTGCCCCAGCTTACCGCCACTATTGCAGCCCGGGATGCTGGAAGTTATTGCCAGGCGTGACGGGAAAGCAAGGCTGCTGGCAGTCGCAGGCTTTAGACTGATGGCCTGGCAGATGAAGCGCCGGCACTCAATCGGCTCTCAAGCATCACACCAGACCGCCAGGTGTGAGCTGTACCAGACCGCTACACCAGACCGCCAGGTGTGAGCTGTACCAGACCGCTACACCAGACCGCCAGGTGTGAGCTGTACCAGACCGCCACACCAGACCGCCAGGTGTAAGCTGTACCAGACCGCCACACCAGACCGCCAGGTGTGAGCTGTACCAGACCGCCACACCAGACCGCCAGGTGTGAGCTGTACCAGACCGCCACACCAGACCGCCAGGTGTGAGCTGTACCAGACCGCCACACCAGACCGCCAGGTGTGAGCTGTACCAGACCGCCACACCAGACCGCCAGGTGTGAGCTGTACCAGACCGCCACACCAGACCGCCAGGTGTGAGCTGTACCAGACCGCCACACCAGACCGCCAGGTGTGAGCTGTACCAGACCGCCACACCAGACCGCCAGGTGTGAGCTGTACCAGACCGCCACACCAGACCGCCAGGTGTGAGCTGTACCAGACCGCCACACCAGACCGCCAGGTGTGAGCTGTACCAGACCGCCACACCAGACCGCCAGGTGTGAGCTGTACCAGACCGCCACACCAGACCGCCAGGTGTGAGCTGTACCAGACCGCCACACCAGACCGCCAGGTGTGAGCTGTACCAGACCGCCACACCAGACCGCCAGGTGTGAGCTGTACCAGACCGCCACACCAGACCGCCAGGTGTGAGCTGTACCAGACCGCCACACCAGACCGCCAGGTGTGAGCTGTATTAGATCGCCACGCCAGACCGCCAGGTGTAAGCTATAGTAGTGTGGTGAAATTAGGAATATGATAGATTTTTGGGTAAAGAACTTTGTAGAGAAAAATTATAAAAGTAATGTTAGCAACAATTTAAATTCTTTGCGGGTGACTTTGACCGTACTCTCACGGGTAGAGAACTCTCGC